>CM076570.1:614379375-614599321 GCA_034641835.2 Pinus albicaulis | reverse complement strand
GAAGATAATCCATATATTGTTGAGAGGGAGTGTTGAAAATGCAACAAGATGATGGAGCTTAGTGAAATGAAGTCGCCTTCACTTAGTGGGCCCGCAGGCTATTTTTGGCGCAAAGTCTATTTTTAGACTATGCCTATTTTTAGACATATGGATCATGGTCTATGAGTTGCAGGATGCTATTTATGGATGATTGGTCGAGTTGGTAAAAATAGATGGACCTCTATTTTTATAGATTAAGATGTGTTTCTATTTTTAGACTCGCCTAAGTTAAAATAGAAATAAATAAATATTTATTATCATAATAGTTATTTTGGACTATAAACATTATCTTATTCTCTTTTATGTATGATTTTTGGCTTGAGCTGATGTGGCCCATTCAGAATGAGAAAGGAAGGAATTACGCTATTCCTAGGGTTTGGTTGAGCTATTGCATGGTTGACTTCAGTTAGAACTCATGTGGCAGAGTTTGGTGGAGTTGATGAGACAGTTGATGGAGTTGTGTTCGGTTTAACTTAGTTGAACTAGTTGTATTTAGTTTAACTGGCTAATACACTAGAGATGAGTTGTGTGAATTAATTATTAATTAATTCACTAATTATTAACTCATTATTCAACTAAAGAACACATCAGTTAACACCAATGCATGGACAGTTCAGTGAAGACCAGTGAAAGAGATAGGCGAAAGAGCCGGTTTGCTATTAGTTGTGACATTAGTTGTGCATGAGATTTGCACAAGCATTGGAGGAGATTGCCAATGAGGATTGCATAGATCAAGCCAAGGAGATTCGAACTTGGATCTCTCATTACACCAACTTGGATTGCGCAGTAGAGGCAGGCAAACAGTGGATGAGTTTTGAACCCGTGACTTGTTCAAAACTGAGCTAGTTTGTGTGTAACTTTTTGAAGATAGTACTGAGTACTTGTGAGGAGTATTGTGCTATGTATTGTTACATGTTCTCTTCTATTATAATATACAAAATAGCTGGGGGTTTTCAGCTATAAGCTTTCCCCATTACATATTGTGTTTATGTGCGCATGCGACTGTTTCTATTTCCACATATTGATGATCAATTGTAGAAGAGGTTGTGTGTTATGCATGAATTCGAATTAGTGTGTGATCAGGATAATCTCGGTGGATAAATCTTCATTATTCAGCAAATTTCTACATGAACAAACTTGTCTAGCATGTTATTTGGTAAGTAGCCATGAACTTATTGCCGTTATAAATCTTTTACAGGTAAGCTTTGTTGTTGGTGCACAATTTTTTATGCTCGTTCTGATTGCGTACATCCTTGTTCTTGTAGGTCGGGAACTGATGCGATGGTTGCACTGGAAATCTGATTTCACATGACCGACCGCCTCTATGGTTAAATTAGGGTTTTATGTTTAGACTAGCTATGGTTTGTTAATTAAAGTTTATTTTTTCATGTTGTTGATTAGGTTTTACTTGTTATGATTTGATTTATGGTTAAATCATGTCCCTTATATTTTCTTCACTGTAGGTAGTTTAGTTTTATGCATTATGGATTTTGCGCTAATTTTCATTTTCTCATTGTTGCATGGCGTTCATAAAATCACTACACATGCTTTGCATTGTCCTTTATCTGCAATTATCTTATTTATTTCACTCATAACATTACATTGCATCATAATCCCCGCTCGCTGCACTACATCATACATTTTCCTTCTTGCATAGTATACACTTGCGTTTTCCTCTTTGCTGCATACCACTGCATTAGCCTTCATTGAGCTTGGGGCCTTCAAACCTTTGGTGCCATGGATAACTTTCTTACACATTATTGCACATGCTCGAAGCCTAAGGGTTTTATTTAACCTCTTTGTGCACGCTGAAACCCTAGAGAAATTTCCCTAGAGACCTCACCCTAATGTTGAAATAACCCTATTTTTTGTGTGAGGTTTTGATGGTTACTCCAAGAGGTAACTTCTCTTAGAACCGGTCATCAGAGTCACATCCTAGGCATATTTCCTATGAGACTGATTCATTAGCTAGGGAAATGTGAACATGTTGCTTGTGGGGAACCCTAACTAGTTCGAGTGACCTATATCCATAACTTGAACCTTGTGCGTAGCATGGTCTTGAATATATTAATGAATTTTCATTTTCACCTGTTAATTGGAGATGGGGTGTGGAGGATTGGCATGGGGGAAAACCTAAAAAAAAAATATCTTTCAGTTTTTGTCAAACAAGAAACAACCTCTCTTGCCCATAAAATAGGTCAGGATCCCTCATTCGCTCTGGTGCAATTAACAACGAGTAATAAATGCTAATGTGTGCATAAAAGAAAATGAAATTAAATGAAGGGTAAAGGATTGACAAAGGCTTCTTGCACATATAGGTAATGTAATGACTCTGCCGGGGTATTGACCAGCCTCGCTCGCAGCGGAGAAACGTTTGTGATTTCTTGAAGTGACTCCGCCAGGGTGCTATCCAGGCCTGCTGGCAGTAGAGCAACACCCGAAACGTATTTTAAAATTCTGAATATAATAATCCCTCTGCCTTTTTCTTTTCATCATCATCAACTACTGGCATGTGTGAATTCCTACTTGGGTGTTTACTAATCAACAAGACCTAGCTAAGGCACAAACGAAAGGCATATTTGTAAATTTCAAAGAAACACAGGAGGTACCCACAATTCCTGTTCAATATTACCTTGCATCACTATCGAGACTCAAACCATTATATTGATTTTGGCAGAGCTGCTGGATTCTACCAGTGGTTCACCAATTGTTGTAGCTGCTACAACACCACCCAAAATTTTGGGTATATTCAAAATTTTGAGTCCCCCTCTGCTTGCTTAGCCCATTATGGTTTCGATTCGACATTCGGTCAATTAATATTCCCATGACCTATTCCTACCAAATCTTGTCACTATGCCCATTCATACTATGCACACCACACCTGCTTGTATTGTTGTCTTATGACTGCACTAAGGTTTGGGGGGTTTTCTTCTGGAAAGAGCATTGAGAGTTCCTCCATGGATTTGACGCCAGATTGCCCATAGTAGTCATCACTAATCACTGGGGCCATCAAAATCGAATAAATAAGGCTTCATTTTGGCTTTCATTATGGTGGTCGTGCTAGGGTTTGGTGGAAACCCCAATTTCTCAAGAGAGTGATTCAATTCCTGTTTTATCTAATTCATATTCACCTTGGGCACATTCTAACATGCATTGCATGAAATCATGGTAAAATCATCGAATATAATTTTCCCTCAAGTTCATGATTGGTTTCCCTCATCTTAACATGTGCATTAAGGTTTTGAGGGTTTTAGTGAGGCATTTCAAGCCCTACGCACCTGCAAGCCTCTTTTCTATGGCATGTGCATTGAAATGAAGTGGAGACATATTGTGTTGATGGTTAGGGCAAGGCTTGAACTTAATTATGGTATGGAAAAGGCTATCTCTCCTCTGCACCTATAAAACCCTAAATTATTATGATCAAGAATCCGACCATGCCTTGAAATAACCTTTGCTATATAGAACTCTTTTCACATAACGCTTCAAGGCACTGGCTCTAAAATCACATCATCACTGTGGAAAAAAAATATATTAAAGTAACGATTGGTGGTTCCATTAAATATCTAAATTTGAATTCAATTTCCAAAGTGAAGCAAGAGCTGATGCATCCATGCAATTTATAACAAATTAATTTGGATTATTTTCTAGTTCATGCTCCTATAGTGAATCATTTTTTTTTTTTAATCTATTCCTTGATCCCGCATGAAAAGTATCACTTTGGTAAACTAATTTTTTTGTTTCATCGTCTTTGCAGGAAACCAAGAAAATGTGGCTTGGATCCACATCCAACGAGGAAACACTTGTACTCAAGGAAATAAATGCATAGGTCGCAAAGTCGCATAGGTTTCAAAGTCACATAGGTCGCATAGGTTGCAAAGTTGCATAGGTCACAAAGTTGCATAGGTCACAAATTTGCATAGGTCACAAAGTTTCATAGGTCGCAACGTCGCAAGGTTACAAGGTCGCAAATTCGCAAAGTCGCATAGGTTGCAAAGTCACATAGGTCATAAAGTCACAAAGTCGCCTAAGTTGCAAATTCACATAGGTTGCAAAGTTGCAAAGTCGCATAGGTCGCAAAGTCATGAAATCTCAAAGTCACATAGGTCGCAAAGTTGTATAGATAAAAAAAGTCATAAAGTCTTCCCAAAGTCGGAAAGTCGCATAGGTCACAAGGTCGAAAAGTAGAAAAGTCGCAAAGTCGCATAGGTTGCAAAGTCACAAAGTCACATATGTTGCAAAATCACATAGGTCGCAAAGTCGCATAGGTCACAAAGTCACATAGGTCGCAAAGTCGCATAGGTCGCAAAGTCACAAAGTCGCATAGGTTGCATTGGTTGCATAGGTCGAAAAGGTTGCATTCTGCCACTCAGTCAGTCCTATAAAAGGGAAAAATCAACCATTTTGAGAGAGGCTTCAACGACAGTAGAAAACATCCTTGAATCAAACAACAAATATCCTGAAGCTCCAGATAATCTTCCAAAGAAGGATTGGATTACGACACAAAATGATAAAGTAAAATTACGCATGATAATCCAATCTCGGGACAAGTTGGCCAAGGATGTAGACAAGGTCATATCTTCATATAATCATCTCCTTAGGGGTTATATCGATGGAAAAAGTTCATCACACTCCTTCCATTGGGTCAATAGATGCACCTAAGGAATGAGATGAGTTACTACATGAAATGAAAGGATTTCTCGACCTAATCAGAGAAGCTTCCATCTCCAACGACTTGCAGGTGACAAGAAAGAGCATCATGCAGTATGTGGTTGAGCCAGTCAGGGTTCACACCAAAATTTCTACCTTATCAAACTAAGTCAAGGCCAAGAAACTCACACTGATTCCAGATGCCCTCAAGTGCGTGCAGAGACATGGGGAAGACAGGCCTTAACTGGTCATGATAGATACATAATACAAAGCATGGTAGGCCTATCTTAGGGAGCATCAACATATTGACACTATGGCCTTATCAATCGCCTGATCATTAGCATAGGGTAAATGCATGAGAAAGGCTATCTCATTTTTTATTGCACAACATGGTAGCTTAGGTAAAATTGAATCAGAACCTAAGAGAAACATGAGGGAGTCACTAGGTCGCAATCAACCCTTTGGTCGCAATCTCCCTTAGGTCGCAAATTCCCCTAGGTCCCAATCTCCCTTAGGTTGAAACTTCCCTAGTTCGCAATATCCCTCAGGTCGCAATCTCCCTTAGGTCGCAACCTCCCCTAAGTTGCAATCTCCTTTAGGTTGAAACTTCCCTTAAGTCGCAATCTCTCTTAGTTCACAACTTCCCCTGGGTCATAAATTCTCCTGGGTCGCAATCTCCCTCATCACAAATTCCCCTGGGTAGAAATATCCCTCAAGTTTCAACTTCCCCTAGGTCGCTCAGGTCACAATATCCCTTAGGGCACAACCTACCCTAAGTTGCAATCTCTCTTAGGTCAGAACTTCTCCTAAGTCACAATCTCCCCTAGGTCGCAACTTCCCCTGGGTCACAATATCCCTCAAGTCGTAACTTCCCTTGGGTTTCAATCTCCCTTAGGTCGTAATCTCCGACAGGTCACAATATCCCTTAGGTTGCAACTTCTACTTCCTCAGGTCCCAATCCTCCTGAAGTCGCAACCTCCCCTAAGTCACAAGTAAGCCCAAGAGTAAGGGAAGACCAAAGGTCACGGGAAGCCCAAGAGGCATCTCAGCCAATATGCACATCTTCTTGTGATTTTTGAAGGACTTTTTGGGTTTTGGGACTTTTGAGAGAGACACATTTTTGCTTATTGAGTGTATGCTTTTTGATGAATACAAAGAAGTGTTATTGGATCTCACTATTGAATCCGACGGAAGTACCCTGTGTGGTTGTGATATGAATAGGTCCCTTCAAATGAATGATGCTTTCTTCAATTATTGGTGCACATTTCTACTTATGTATTCTCTTGTGTTATGAGATTTCTTACAACACATGGACGATATATGATGCTCTAAATTTAAGGATATGTTGAGTAAATTTCTTTGTCAATATTTGATTTAAATATTTATTGGAATGTGCATAGATTATAAATGAAATGCTTAGCCATCACAAAATGTTTCTCGTTTTCTAAATGAATCTTGTTATAAGTGTGATCTTGGTAAAGTTTTGCTAACAATGCTTTTCGTAAGTTTCATGCTTAAACTCCACTTTTCTATTAATGGTATCATGTTTCATAGGGCATTCGTCAATCAATGATTTTAGTTTGTTCAACATCTATGCATTTCTCTTTTCAGTGAGTCCCCTCCCTGTTCGAAAACCGTATTTACCAACTTAATCGCAAATAGGTCTACATACCGGATGGGATCCATAAATCAAACGGTGTAGAGTCTAATTGGGATCATGCACCAGGGATATCCCCTTACTGCTGGCAAGAAATTTTCAACCATGAACAGGTGCGAAGGAAGCAGGTGGAGCTACAAAGATTGGAACAAGTTCAGAAATTGCAGGAATGGTATGATATGAAGCTGAAATATCTACATTATTTATCTCTTCAACTTTTGCAAAAACATGAAAAGAAAAAGAAATAGATTCAAAATACCTCTCTTGAAGAGTAGGTTTTGGAAAAGGAAAATGAGGGGGAGGAAAGTTTCCTTATTAAAAGTCCAAGTTTCTTGAAACTACTTATGGGTGAATTGTTTTAATATTATGGGAAAAATTACTGGAAGACCCAGGTGTTGATAAAGTAGGGCTTAGGGTTTCAAGAGACTGTTCTTTCTCTCCAAATCCTTCTTGAAACAAGATTTTCTGGATTAGATATGATTGGATTTGTTTGCTGGCAAGAGAATGACCGAGTATGTGGTATTATGGGAGCAAATATTGATGTTAATAATTACCCACTTGGTGAGAAAATTCAGCCAATACACTTTATTTTCTCACCAGACAAAGAAATGGTTTCAAAGAAAAACCCAGGGAAAAATAACTTCATTCTCCGTGCCCCAAAAACAACACCAAAATATGTTGTAACCCTAGGGAAAAATTTGGCTGAAAGAGGCCAATGCTTAAGACATATATGCAAGAAAAGTAAAAATAATTTTGTTTACATTTTGTACATGGTTTCCCAGATATATTTCTATAAAATGTAATGTATTTTTAACTCTTGGAGAAAAGGAAAAATCAACCCAAGATGGCCAAACTATCTGTGATAATGACCTACTAAAGTTGCAGTATGGTTAGAGAGAAGAAAGATGAAGATTCAATGTAGTAGGCTGCAAGAAGTGAAATTATGGAAGACTGAAGAAGTGAAATGAAGGAAAATGTAGAGCACAATTTAAGGTCACTTTTAATAAAGATGCACATGTACTATCAACTCTTTAAAGCAAAAGTAATTCTGTTAAATTAAAAAGAACCAACAACTTCATTACACATTTTATAAAGAAGAACAACACTTCAATGACTTAGAAAGATATATATAGAAACATGTCATAATAAACAGATAGTTGGAATCATCCTGAAATTTCGTTACTTTCTACAAGAAAAATATTGTACATTATACAACGAAATTTTGTCTCTGAGGCAAAAATTTGGAACCCCAAAACAAGTTTGTTGATTTTATTTTAAATAAACTATTACATTGGAAACAATTATTAAAACTGTTAAGTGTCAAAACTACTTCTTTACTATTCGGTCCTCATGAATTTAAAATACTAAACTATTTCTAATTCTTTAATTACAAAAATGAGACATTTTCCAGAAATTGAAAATAAGTGAAAATGATTATTCGATAATTTGGGACTCTTGTGAAACATCAAGCTCACTTGAAGAAACTCCGGGTTCCATAACTCGAACCTTCACTAGTGAAATTAAAATTTTTCATTTCTTTCACAAATTCAAGTCAGGAACTATGCAGTGCATAATCCTGTTGTAGGCCATTCTTAACTTTGTTACCTTGGTGTATGTTGGATTCTCAATTAACAAAGTTTTGATGAAACATTGCAACTGAAAATCCCTCTGCAAATAATTTACAATTTTCTCTCCTTTTAAAATTGTTGTTCTCTCATGAGAATAATTTATCTTACTCTTAGCCTCCACCAAATTTTTTTCATATTGTTCCCAAGGAAGGATATTTATTTGCTAATACCAACATGAAGGTAACCTTGCTTGAACTCTCTTGTCAAAATTAGAATTAAAAGCTGCCACTGATTCTTTGACATCCAACATCCTGCTCTTTGAATGTTTCCTGTACTTGTTTTTCTCGACCATCTTGGTTATCTCTGACACCATAGTTTCCCTATCTACCATATCCACTGTCATCAATTCTTGGGAAGACTTGGAATTTAGATAATCAATCGTATTTTTGGCCAGCTGTGCACTTTCCCAAGATTCATTTTTATTGGTGTAAATAATGGATTTTGTGGCCCTAATCATTTCCTTTTCTTTAGCAATGACCACCATATGATCCTTGAATAATATCATTCTAGATGATCTGTCCTGCTTGAATAAGAGACATATTCCCCTTTAGTTTCTCTTTAAACTCCTAAATTTCATCACAGGATGACTCGTAATTATTGTGATGATGAGTTGCATTCTCTTTGGTTATGTTTAGTTGTCTCTCCTTATGATTCATTTTATCCTTTATATCATCTATATTCTTCTATAGTTAATTCAAAGCATCCTCTGAAATATTCATTTCTATAATGAATGGTAATTTTTTCAGTTGGGTATTCCAAGTCTGGCTACACTATAATTATGCATAGATGTTTTTCTATTTTTGTTGTTGTAAATATACATTGAGTTCCTTGAGAGCTGCTACCTCCTTATTCCTTTCCACTAACTCATGATTTAAGATCTATTTTTCTTTATTAACTTGGACCAAATCTGGAGCTTGAACATGCTTTGTGGCAGAAAACTTCAATTTTCTCCTTAAGGACTATATCTCAAACTCTACACTCTAGATCAAGGACTGAACAACTGTTTCATCTTCTGGATTCAACCCAATCTTGATTATCAAATTTTTAAACTCTTCATTTTGAGCATGAAGAGCTTGATAATTTTCTCTCTCCAACTTCAATTGATCAATCACTTTTCCTAATAAAGCCTTTGTCTTGCTTGCTGTCAACAAATTTTTACTGAGATCATTATATATCGACTCTGTTGTCTGCTTACGCAAGTTTATCTTGTCTGGAAATGGAATGTATTTAGTGTTCATATAGAAAATGACTATTCTAAAGTCCATTCTAGAAGAAATTGACTGGGAAACGAGATGAGTAAAGGAAAATCTCAATTGGTTCGTTTTTAAATCCATTGTTGAAATAATTCTGGTTTGATAACTAGAAATGGATTAAGCTTCCATTTGAGTCATGACATTGATATTTATCTTCACATTCTTTTCTTCAATACGATGATAAGTATATTCCAAAACACTCAAGGAAGTCTACGCTTCTTCTTTGGGAATTTGAGATGATGGTGCACACTTCATTCATCCCAGCTGCAATTGAAAACCAACATCACTTGAAGGTTTTTATGTAAATTTCCCAAATTCTGTCTCACTTTTTTTTTTTTCTCTCTCTTATTTCCCTGTGAAATTTCTCCATCCAGATATATGACATCAACAACACTTATTTTTATCCCCTTTTTAGTGGGGAGATGGGTTTCTAACTCCATGATTTCTTGGGTCCCTAAGCCACCATTTGATAATTTCTCAATTTTTGGCTTTGGTTCATGGATATAAGGGGCATAATAGATTTCTAACCTCTTTTTTGAAATGACCTAGTGTGGATCATAGTGCCATTTTTATCCTTATTGAAAACTCATTTCTTGCAACATTTTTTCAATCTCCTATGCTATCTGTCTATTATTTACAATAAAAGGGCCAATAGCCCTTGGTAGTTTGAACAAACATCCTTTCCTAGTTGGGAAAAAGTGCACTTGATCCACATTCATGATTTGTATGATAATTTCCAATGCAAATATTCTCATGGGCACAAGAGAATGAAGCCTATATGGCGGGACCTCTGCTCTGTATAATCTAATCTCTACATATTCTTTAAACAAGAACCAATCTCCAATTTTCAAATCTTTGATCATTTGACTGAGCCTTTGGTAAAATTATTGGAGGAGAAGAATTATTAATAATTCTATATATAATTGAAATTAAATATGCAATGTAATAAGAAAATCATTCATTGTTTTGTTTGCTCCTGACTAGATCACTTCAATTTACCATTGTTTTCTTTTGTTTATTTACATCCAGAACATTCAAACCCAGATCCATGACTTGGTCAACATGAACATACAAGAATAGGTATACCAACAAGGAAGGAAGCCTAAAACACCCAATAATACTGAAATCGAGGAGCTAAGAGTTGATGGAATGTTCCAAAAAAGTGGGAATGTCCAATTCAACATTGGGTTGCATCATTAAATAAAAAAACCCTAAAGATTGACAGTCAACTATTGAGGTTTCATATCTTCCAAAAATTTTCATAATTACTTGTAAAATAGGCCTGACACTTTCAGAAGAACCAACTATGGGAAGTTGCATTGAGTCTGGTGGAAGAGATGTATTTGGAGGCAAAATAAGGCTAAGCAATTTAATTCTATCCTATGCTGACATATTCTAGTAGAAAGACAAAAGGGTTTCATCGAAAAATGTAGTGTGATTATATGATTGGGGAAAATCCAGGGCTTATCGAATTAAGAATGAAGAAACTTGCAGAATGTTTTCTCCAAGGGAATTCATCACATAAAATCTCTGTGGGTATAAGGATGAGGTTAACCAGTTGACAAATTCTGGGAAAAAATAAGTTTGTGGGATAGTTGCAGAGACTAAACCCGAATTAATCATTCTTAGGGACATTTCTAACTTAACTTGAATAGCAAGGTTATTCTGATGGATTTACATTAAGTTTAATGGTAAAATGTGGTCAAAAATATCATGTTCCATGTCCATGAGGGTTATATGAGTCAAAGAAATATATAAGGTGGATTTCTTAGTCGTCTTTAGGTTCTCTTTTGAAAAACAAAGAGTGGTTAAAGGTGTTAAATACCTAGTATTTTGAAGTCAATTGGTAACAGAGTCAATAGTTCTCGAGAGCGGAATCTAGAGTGAAATTGGGAGATAAAATAGAGAAACGAGTGAAATCCAGGTTTTTATAAATGAAAAAGTGGAAAAATTTAATTGATATAATGGAGAAAAAGGGCATATAAGGATGTCATGGAATCCAATGTGGTAGGTGACGTGGATAAAATGACATGGAAATGGTGACATGGAAGCACACTCACTTTCTCTCTCACTTGTTGCAACACCGTTGAACCGACAAAACTATTTGTGCCATCGGGTTTGATCACAACCACCGATCAAGCCAAAGGATGAATTTTCAAAATTTCCCTTCAGGGCACCCTACAGTGTAATTATAGAGCATGTTGTGATGTCAGACTTAAATACTAGCCCAACCTAGATCTATTCGACGACGACGCGCCATGGGAATCACGTGTCCTTTAACTCTTTATCCACTTTGGCATGTGTTATAGCTGGCCCAATTTGAAACATTTATTTTTAATATAGCTAAGCTCTAGGCCTGTAACATTGTATTAGAGCAAAGGTTCAAATTTGTTCTAGGCAAAAATATAAAGAGACCCATTCTCCTTATTTATTTTTCCCCTTTATATATATATATATATATATATATATATATATATATATATATATATATATATATATTACAGTTTTTATTTTTGGAATGAAAATTAAATTGCGTACCATAGAGAGGACATAGATTCAGAGCTTGAGTGGAGAAATTCTTGGGGAATTGACTAAACTCATATGTGCAATTAAGAAGCTATCTAACTTCTTGCATAAGAAAAAGGTAACTGGTACATGAAATTAAGAAAAGAGATGGGGGCTCTTGAGTAGAAGGATGAGCCTTGCTATCCTTGTGCTGGTAAATCATATTGGTATGGTAAATTTGATGGGTAGAAACATGGAGGACAAGAGGATAGCCTATGGAAAGAGAAAAAGAGTAGTTTTGGACTGTATGGGCATTTGCACACTAGGGTGAGGCTGTCCTGTTATTCTGAAATGTGTTGGAATGGAAAACACATAAGGGGATAAGAAAATAGGAGTGGAAATAAGGTAGGGGAAGATATTCAATACTCAGGAGAAGTGGAGGATGTTGGGATGGAAGTGAATACACACAAAAAGTGAGAAGAAGACAAGAAGAAGGATTTTAGAGAGAAAAAATAGGGGGATAAAACACATGTGGATGCATTGGTTGAAGGCATGATGGTATGTCTGACTTAAAAATAAAGAGGAACAACAAACTGCTATTAATGATAAGGAACCATTGTGATTGGAAAAGTCCTACTGGGGTTGTATGTGGAGTCACTGTGGAATCCCATGACTCTTATGTGTTTTGTTAGCTGGTTGAAGCATATTCCCTTGAGCTCTTCTTTACTCAGACTCTAAATCTAGCTCCTAGGTGGCTATTTGAAGGAAATATTGTAATGCAAATTAGCCTATGGTTGGGAGGAGAGTCAAAGTCCCTCCTCTAGTTCCCAACATTTCCACTTAAACCAGAGAAGTGTTCATTCCTTATAAATGTTTGTATTATGAATGACCCATAATGAATATCTCCTGTACATTCAAGCAGGAGCACCAATTTTGTTACATGACCATTAATGATTATCTATCTAATATGTTTATGGAAATTATGGACTAACAAATATTGTGGAGTTGACCTTGAGTATCCTTGCAAGATAATTGATGGTTTCATGCTTGGTGGTACATAATAACTAGGACTTCTTTTATTGTCTTACACCCCATTGGCTTTATTTTGTCAATAGGAGTATGAGGGGAAACTAACTTGTTTGATGCAGGATTTTATGGAATGCTTGGATGCCCTGGTTATCTCAAATGTTTGTATTTCAATTCCACTAATGGTTACAGGGAAAATTGCATGGTTGTGTGAGTAGTTGCTTGTGGTGCAACCACACTGTTTAATTGAGATAATATTTTATTGTAGGCATGTGACAAGATGCTCATGTTTGTTGTGCTACTAGTATGTTAATGAAAATTGTATAACTCAGTTGGATGTTTAAGTATTTACACGTATGCATGTTGCTATGGTGTGTGGATTCCATGTTCTGTACAATATAAGCAACATGGAGCGTCTGTGGATTGGAGGGAAATTGTTTCCATGTGTTAAATATGTTTATCATGGTTTTTATGGATTATGCATGCTTTAATGGACTTTACTCTTCCTCACTCATGGAATGAATTGATATGTATGGATGGACCGTACAAGATCTAGTGCAGCTGTTACTGACTTAACATAGTGCTATTTGGCTGTGTTAAGGCTTACATGGATGACTCGTTAATTTATTGTAATGAAAAAACTTGTAACACATTGCCTTGGGAAGCTGAATTATTTAAGAGAATCATGCCTTTATAAAGGTGATAATAATAAAATGGATGTGGTAATTGCCATCACACTATTAAGGGGTTGATATGCCAATGTGTTGAGGCCCTATATCATGAGGCAATGAAGTCATAATCTTGGTGCATGAGAGTCATGAGCTCCCATATTGATAATAAAACTCAGGAGGTATAGACTGAAACCTATCTAAGTGTTGAAAGGGAATTGGCATAAGGGAATTTATCTTCTTATAAGAGAGGGAACCTTGTTCTTTCCCTGGAAGTTAAGAATTCTTTCCATTTCGATGTGACTCGAGAGACAAAGTTGAGAGATGGATTTTTGTAATATTCCTAAATTAGCACACAACTAATTGGAACATTAATTTTTGATTTTGCTCTTAGATAGAGGAATAAGAGGGTATGGAGACCCATAAATCTCCTTAGTAGGAATAAAAGACACTCCTAGTGCGAATGGAGGTCATATAAAAGTTGGATTGAAGACCCTTAGGCGTGAAAAGGGGCTGGAGTATGAAGGTTGGGTCAACTTTGACCAAATGAAACAACGTTGTTATGGAGGAGTGGCATTCATGGTGGGACATCGCAGTTTTGGAGGGAGATTGATTGCATGGAGGTAGTGACCTAATTGAGTGGGACCAAGGGCGAGGAAGCTCATAACTTATATAAGGAAGAGGATGGAGCCATATGGGATTATGTTAAGATTATTATTTTGTATATGGTCTGTTTAGACTTGTTGCTCTCTTCAACTGTTTAGCTAATATTGCAGTGCTGTTTAGCACAGGGTGTTCCCGAGCGGAATCCCACCTCTTTCCTTGAAAGGCCTCTTGGAGGAGTATTACACTACAATTCCACACTCAGGCTTAAGGCCAAGCTACAACTTTCTTCATCAGCGCAATTTTTTCAAAATATTGTGCTGTGTTGCAGGGTGCAGTAGTGGAGAATTATATTGGGTTACTTCAGAGCTAGTTTTTCAATGGAGGAAGTTTTACATCCATTGGAAGGCTAGTAAAGAAGCCCCATGGGATTTATTGACATATTTTGCATCAGGCCAAGGAGTATTTATCCCCTACAACGTAATTTCAGTCCAGATCTGCGTTATTTTAGGGAGGAGCTGCAGGGGTGGTTGTAGTGGTTGTTTTGGGAGGTGATTTCTTCAGTGGAGGAGCCACTATTTCATCCAAAGGATATATTGGAGAAGATCTGTAGGTTTCTACATCAGCTTCAGACATATCTTCTCATTTTTGTTGTTGTAGCATACCTTCAGCCCTAAGGATGCAGCATACATTGGCACATTGTGTGAATTTTCTGGAAACCCTCTTGGGTTGTCTTGGGAAGCTGATCTACTGCCCAGATCTATATGTGTGGTATCTATTGTGGCCTATATCAGTATTTTTATATCATTGTATGATATCCAACTGTAGTTATGCTTAGTATGATTGCACTGTAGTAGCTCTCCAACATTTGTATTGTAGCAATAGCTCATATTTGGGAGTGATTGCTTATGGTAGGCTTGTTTCCTCATTTCATATGATTTATGCCTCACTATTTTGTATTAATTTGTTGTTCTTATACATAATGTTGAGGCCCCATATTGGTCTCCGTTGTTGATGTTTTGATTTACACTGCTATTTCCAGTTTTTTGTTCATATATTGCTGCTTCCCTATTTGGGAATATTACACTGGTATCAGAGCATAATCTTGGCTTAGCTTGTGGATCTTAGCCATTATGCTATCAGAAGAATACTAAGAAGGAGAAAGAGCTCATAATGATGGAAAGAGTGAGTTTTATCTCATCTCTTTTCAGATCTAAGAGGGACCTCACCAAGGAGGTCAAGCAAAGAAGAATGGAGAAAAGAAATGAAACCACACTAGGGTTTCAAGATGAGGAAGGTCCATGTACTTCCTATCAGCAAAAGAAATATTCGATACTGCATAAAGCTTTAAAGAAAAATTCTATGCCCTTTCCTTTTGAAAGAGAAGACAAGATGCATGGAGATGGAGGACACTTAGATCATGAGATTCTAAGTGAGTATCTTGCAAAATATAAGTCTCAACCTAGAGTTTTCAAGGAGAATCTAACTCTCCCACAGTTCATTCAGCTCAAAGAAGAACAGAGACCTTGCAGTAATAGATTTCTATTGCCTACATTTGATGGGTCATCCACATGCACAACAAGGGCTTGGGGAATGAAGTTGGATGCATTTTTTCTGCTACATCCAGTAGTAGAAAGAGAAGCTGTTGAGATTGCAGCGCTGCACCCGGACGGTGAAGAAAACATTTGGTGGTTCAGCCATTTGAGTCATGCAAGAGTGACTGCATATGCATATTTTTCTCAAAGGTTGATCAAGAAGTTTGACAAGAAGAAATTAGAGGAGAAGAAACTTCCACCACCACTTGCATCGGGAGAAAGAACACTTGCACTTTTGGAAAGTGGTCTTGATCTCTTGACATTTAGAGTCCCATGCACTATTCCAGAGATGCATGTGGAGGAGGATACTTGTACGAGTGCTGATGCAACCATAGTAGAGTAGCCATCATCATTAGTAGTTGGGGAAGCCATCACACCAGAAAAAAGAACCCTTGTAGCAGTACAAGATGTCCCCAAGATTTACCAAGGTATGCACATATTTCCATTTCCTGTTATTTTAGCACATCATATGGAGGATTATGGAAACATGCTGTCAGGGAAAATGCATGGCCTAGGGTCAAAGATCATTGTTGATTTGGAGCAGCAAACTATCACTGCACTCAGGACCCTTTGTTTGTTCAAGGAGGAGATATACAGTCATCCTAGTGTGTCATTGTTGAGCTGCACACAACTCTTGGGGTTGGAGTGTATATTTTTGGAGGATAGGATGGGTATTGTCCTAAACAATGCAATGCAGAACTATGTGTTCAACATTGAGCATGATGTTAAGAAAATAGATGCATCATCATAGAGATCAACAACGCTGTCATTGAGCAGCAGTGATGAGTTAGGGGCCCTACCATTGTTGGAGTATTCCAATGACCTTTCTACATGTATAACAGAGGATAAGCAGATGGTTGATGGAGGACACCTTATGATGGATGACATATTCCATTATTATGATGGATACTTCTTGATGAGTACTTCAAATTTTGATGAGAAGTTTTTTCCTACCACTTATTTGGGTCCTTATGGGGTTAAATTGGTCATTGATGAGTGGTATTCATTTGGAGATCTCCAGGAGATTGCATTTCAACATCCCATGAAATGAAAAGATAGAAATATGATTTGGGAGTATGGTATTCACCATTGGAGGAATGCCATCTTTGGGCATGATGATAGACACTCACCATTGGTTGGATGGGTGATGTTGATGAGAAAGAGGCTAGAAAGCCACTTGCAAATATATGACACAGGGCAGCAGGAGGCAAGGCTGTGTTGGTTACTCTTGAAAGAGTTGGGTAATCATATGACACATTCTATTTCAAAGAGTAGGTTGGTGGATGGAACTTGGCATGGCACTTGCATCGTATGGCTGCAAGTAGTTTGGGTGCATTGTGTTGATATGACATTCTTCATGTCAATCATCATGTTTTCACCTCATAATTTGTATGATGGAAGTGTGAGGAGGCAACAAGAGTTATTGTTTCTTTGGCTACTCTTGGGAGAGTATGGGTTGAATTTCTCCCATACTTTGCAGGATGTTTCAGGAGAAAGGAATGGCACAATCGAAGTGAAAGGAGGCTACCCTTCAACCTTGAAGGATCAGGAGGTACTTACACAAAGGAAGAGACTCCCACACTTAGTAGCATGATGGTGGATGAATTTGGCATATGGTATGTCAAAGGATGGAGTCATGGAGTGGCAAGAGCCTTCTCACTAAGGCTAACATTGATGTCACTTGGGCGTATGTTTCTATTGATGGAGTGTTACAAGGGGAGTATGAATCCCTTCATTTTGCAGACCTTTATGAGGAGACTCTCATGGGAGGGCTCATCTATGGACCTCACTTTCAGCTTACTCACAATGCATGGTAAGAAATGTACTTATGTACTTATTGATCATTTCATAAAGTATTTTCATTCTCTCACCATCTATGTACAGTGCATTGCTCCACAAGAGGACAAGATTATCTTTGGGTTTCATGGTCATTCTAGGGCCAACATTTGTGATGGAGATAGCCCTTCTTTGCATTAATTTGGGAAAATGTGGTGTTATTATTGTTATGATTAGCTGATTTATAATGCCATTTACTACCTCATAGTATATGAGCAAACATGCACAATTAGCAACTTATTGGGAGACAACTTGCCACATGATGTTCTACAACAACAGTTGGTAAAACTGCATTGTATCCATTGGGAAAACCATTGATACTATCCAAAATTGCATATAACCTTCAATATTTTTCTGATTTGGATGCAACATGGTGATGATGTACCATTCACTTTGTATGGAATGGTTTGGGCTCATGAAACTAGAGGAGGGGTCTTTGGAGATCCAGTTGTCCTTTTGTATCTCGAGGGAAACATTATTGCAACCCAATATTAGCAGAAACTCTACACTTTCCATAAGTGGAGAGAGATACAACGTGGGGTAGGCCATTTTGTCTTCCATGTTCAGTTATGCAACCCACCTACATTGCAGGAGTCAAAGGTGGAGGAGATTTTTCATGAGTTTCCATGTTGGAGGGTGACTCACATTTTGTGGATGATAGCTTGGGGATGGAGGCTTCACATGGGAATGATAGTTCCCAATATATCTCAGATTCCATGCCTCAAAAAGGCCTCTAGACCACATATAGTTGCTTCCATGGATATTCCACTTCTTCATGATGAGAACCATTTGGATTTTTCACCAAAGGCATACTTATACACTTGGGAGGAGAAACTTGAAGACTTATTTATGAGACAACATCTTATTCATTGGAGGAACTTATCATATGAGGATGCTACAAGACGAAGAGGAGAGGCTCTTCGGTTCTATCCTTACAATTGCTTGAGGACAAACAACATTTTAGAGGGAAGGACTATAATATTCCTAAATTAGCACACAACTAATTGGAATTTTAATTTTTGATTTTTCTCTTAGATAGAGGAATAAGAGGGTATGGAGACCCATAAATCTCCTTAGTAGGAATAAAAGACACTCCTAGTGTGAATGGAGGCAATCTAAAAGCTGGATTGAAGACCCTTAGGTGTGAAAAGGGGTTGGAGTATGAAGAATGGGTCAAATTTGACCAAATCAAACAACGCTGTTACGAAGGAGTGGCATTCATGGTGGGACAAAATTTTTTTAGAGGGAGATTAATTGCATGGAGGTAGTGACCTAATTGAGTGGGGCCAAGGGTGAGGAAGCTCATAACTTATATAAGGAAGAGGATGGCAGCCATATGGGGTTATGTTAAGATTATTATTTTGTATATGGTCTATTTAGACTTGTTTCCCTCTTCAACTGTTTAGCTAAGATTGCAGTGCTGTTTAGCACAGGGTGTTCCCAAGCGAGAATCCCACCTCTTTTCTTGAGAGGCCTCTTGGAGGAGTATTGCACTATAATTCCACACTTAAGCTTAAGGAAAAGCTATATATTTCTTCATCAATGCAGTTTTTGCAGAATATTGTGCTGTGTTGCAGGGTGCAGCAATGGAGAATTATATTAGGTGACTTCAAAGCTAGTTTTTCAGTGGAGGAAGGTTTCCATCCATTGGAAGGCTAGTAAAGAATCCCCTTGGGATTTATCAACATATTTGGCATTAAGCCAAGGAGTATTTAACCCATACAGTGTAATTTCGGTCCATATCTATGTTATTTTAGGGAGGAGTTGCAGGGGTGGTTGCAGTGGTTGTTTTGGGAGGTGATTTCTTCAGTGGAGGAGTCATTCTTTCATCTGGAGGATCTATTGGAGAAGAGCTATAGGTTTCTACATCAGCTTCAGCCATATCTTCTCATTTTTGTTGTTGCAACATCCCTTCAGCCCTAGGGCTGCAACTTACATTGGCACATTGTGTACATTTTCTAGAAACCCTCTTGGGCATAGAAAATTTTAGGGGCGAATTTTCGCCCATGGGCGAAATTAAAAGGTTTTAAATTTTCACTGGGCGATTTTTTTGTATCATAGTATATTATTTCATATCGCCCCAAATTTATTTTATAAAAAAATTACATCTAGAGGTTAGCCCACCTTATTTATATTTCAAATCGCCCCAAATTTATTTTATAAAAAAATTAGGTCTCTAGCCCACCTTATTTTAAGGGAGAGGGTAAAAAAAATAAATCTCAGATTTTAATATGGATCTAGGTAAAAATAAAAATCACACTATGTGAAAATAATTTCACTTTATCAAAAAAAAAAAAAACATTAAAATAAAAATAATTTCATGGTATTGACACATGGTATGAGAACCCATGGTATTCATGTGGAACATAACATATTTAAATGGTAAAATTAAACCAACCTAGATCCATCTTAACTTAGGATCTACCAAGAAGAGAGAGAGAGAGAGATATCAAATATCAAATAGCTTGTGACGCAAACCTATTTTCGCTGAGTGAAAATAAATTTCAACCCTTTTGAGGTTTGGTGGATCCAAAGTTAAACTGGATTTACACTGGGCACATTTTGTAAGCCTAGATGATGCTTTAGAAGTGGCCATGTTTTTTTATGTTATACATTCCTAGATGAGGCTTTAGAAGTGGGTATGTTTTTTATGTTATACATTTTATTTAAAATATTGTTAGGAGCCGTAAACAATTTATTTCCGCATTAAGATAGAAATTTAAAGATAATAGGGCAATTGACATTATGGATTGTGTGAATTTGAAGATGATGTAACAAAATGTTCTTGTAATTTTCTCAGAATGTTCGATTTCATGGAATATTTTCCCGCCTCCATGAAATTCCTAATTCTGATATCTCGATGGTAAACATATTTTTAACAAAATCTTCTTGTAATTTGTGCAGAATGTTCGATTTAATGGAATATTTTCCCTCCTCCATGGAATTCGTAATTCTAATATCTCGAGTGTAGACATTTTTTTAACAAAATCTTCTTGTAATTTGCTCAGAATGTTCGATTTCATGGAATGTTTTCCCTCCTCCATGGAATTCCTGCAAGACAAGACTCCTCCTTTAATTGAGCCTCATGAGTAGTAGACTCTTCTCTGGGAAGTGATTCATCTTAACTTCAGTAAGTTACCTTTACTTTCATTTCAATACCTTTATTGACAATATCTAATATCAACAAGTTAAACATCATTTTAGCAAAATCTTATTGAAATTTAAACTAAAATATTATATTTTTCGAAAAATAAATCTAATTAAAAATGAAACTTTGGAAATTTATTTTTAGCAATGGCACGTTGTTTTTCACCCTAATCTCTTCAAAGTTTAATTGCATTGGCTTCTATATTTGCAGGTATACATTGTATTTTTTTTTTTACTTTTAACTTAGATGAAATTCGTAAAAGGAAATGCTAAAAGTGATATGAAGGGTTGTTTAAGAATGAGATCATCATAAAAAAGTTCTATGATGGGTAGGAGGACCCGTCAAATTTAACCCTCCAAGCCATTGATTTTTAACCTTGACAATTTACAACCTTCACAATTTGGAATAAATCTAGGTGGTGTTATTAACTTTTTTTTTTACTTTATTCTTAGTTTATTTTAATTAAGTATGAAAACATTTTCTTTGAAAAGTAAGTAAATAAACTGTAATATATATATATATATATATATATATATATATATATATATATATATATATATATATATATATATTATAATTTTTTTTATGAAAATTATGAAAACATTTCCTTAGAAAGTAAGGAAATAATGATTCTACAGATGTATTTTTTTTATGAAAATTATGAAATGCAATTCTATATATTTTTCATTTCTTGAAATGTATCTTTAAATACATATAAAGGTATATTCTACAATTCCAAAAAAATTACTCAAAAATAAAAAAAGTGATTTTATCATAAATAATAAAAAACAAACAAAAAAAATTATGGGTTCTAATTAACACACTGAGTTACTTTTAATTCAAATAAAATATAACCTCAATCCCACGCTTAAAATTATCTGAAAATTTTCAATTTTTTTTTTTTTAACCAATTCCAATAAAATTTGTAAGGAAAATATATAATAATTTTAACACATAACCTTAATCTTATAAAAAACAAAATAATACAATCACAAAAGAACACTGAGTTTCAAAAAACTAACCCTATTTGAGGTTTTCGCCACTTCTACCTAATTTGATAACTAACATGGGAGGGAATCCCACATTGTTCTTCCAATAAAAAACATCCAATACCATCGTAAAGTCTGTTACTAATAATTTTAGAGGTTATTACATTAAGAAGCATGACTTTTTAAGGAATAATCTTCCAAATCCAATGATAGTCTTATCATTCATACATACACATTATTAAATTTAGAAGAATTACTTGACAAATGTTTCAAGAGTGCATACAAAACTTCCCAATTACTGTAGGATCACACGTAGGCATAAACTCAGTAACAAATTTGTTGAGTTACACAAGAGATCTAAGTTATTACATAATCAAATGTAGGCATAAATTCAGTAACGTAGTTGTCCAGTGATAGAAGATATCTATGATAATACATAATCTCTGAATAGCTGCATACTAAAGATTCACTGAATAAGACAAAAATGAGATAGATTTAATTATCTGAGTCTTCACCACCTTCCTTGTATTTGAATATATGCGGTACGAAGAGTGAGTTATGCATCACCTCCCTTTCTTTTTAGCGTTGGTGGCCTTAGGTTCCCATATGGGTGCAAAGGGAACAATTCGAGCAATTCTCCCCTCTTTTCATATTTTGTTGAAAATGCTAGTCCCTGCTCATTAAATAAAATGTAACTTAAATTAGAATTTGAACAATGTATTTGAGAACTTTGAAAACTAGAATATGAACAACGTATTTGAAAATTGGTTGCTAAATGGGGAAATTCATGTGCATATATGTTTGAAATCAATAATAAAAGCGAAGGAATTTTGATGTAAATGTAATATCTGACAGCTGAAGAAGAAAAGTATGTAACAAAAGAAAATATTTGATTTAACTTTTAACACTGAAGGCTCATTGCAATTCTTGAATAGGTTGGAAATCTAATAAAGAAGAACTAGCCTATCAAATTATTTGACTTGGCTTTTCATTTTAACTGTAGTTTTCTCAAGATTTTGGTAATCTGATGGATATGAACAAAATTAAATGTTAACTGTTTAACTTTGAGCATATCCATCAAAATTTTGAGAACATTTCAAAACTTGAAATGAGTTATGCTCAAATCCCTTTGAAAACAACTTGGATCACTTTCTTATGCATTTAACAAAATATTTCCCTTTTAATATCCAAATCATAGAAATTGAGAATCGATAATATACTTACTTGAGATAAAAATGTAGCTATATTCATCGAAGTCTCGAAAATAATGTTGTAGGTTGGGGCTGAACATAGACAACGCCACAAAATAAGATTTTTTTAGGAAAATAGTTAAAATTATTGAAAAACATAAATAAACAATGTAGAGTTTACTAGGGGTTGAAGGGGTGCAGGGTGGCCCCAAGGAGAGCTCTGTGATTTCCTTCTCATTTTGAGAGGACTCCTGTATGGAAATTTTTTGTTCTTTTCGTCTCTTTCTGCAATGAGTGTTTTGAAATCAATAAAAAACACTTTTTTCTTCCACATCTTTGTAGGGTTTGAGTAAACTCATAATATCTATGACCTCATCTGGATTAGGGTTTGAGTAAACTCACAATATGAATTACATAGAATATGGCAGGGTTATCTAGATGCATAAAGACCAAGTTTGAGCAAAAGAATTTATTTGGTTCAATAGGTGCCTTTCCAATTAATTTCCACTTGGGATGTGATAAGACATTTGTGGTAAAACATAATAAAAAATGAAAGAAATGTTTTCAATAGTGTATAAAAAGAACCTAGAGCAACATTACCCATGATTTTTCTTTTTCAAAACATGGAAAATTGTATATCATAGCTTTAAATAAATATTTTTCTCATTATTAATATGTTTCTATACATTGGTAATTAATCACTAATATTTTACAATGTTTTCTAATTTTTTGGAAGATTAACCAATAATTTTCAATACTTTATAACCTAGTGAAAAAGTTTCCAATATTTAAGAAAATTTTATAATTTAATGAAATATTCGCCAAAAAATTATATATGTATATTATATTAATGAAAAAATAGCCTATACATTTTTCTATATACCATGGGGATTCGCCCATTTATTATAAATATAAATTTGGGGGTTTCTTAAAATTTTCCTTGCTCTTGGGTTGTCTTGGGAAGCTGATCTAGTGCCTAGATTTGTATGTGTAGTATCTATTGTGGCTTATATCAGTATTTTTATATCAGTGTATGATCTCTAGCTGTAGTTATGCTTAGTATGACTGCGCTGTAGCAACTCTCCGGAATTTGTATTGTAGCAACAACTCATATTTGGGAGTGATTGCTTATGGGAGGCTTGTTTCCTCATTTCATATGATTTATGCATCACTATTTTGTATTTATTTGCTATTCTGATACATAATTTTATGGCCCCATATTGCTCTCCATTTTTTATGTGTTGATTTACACTGCTATTTCTAGTTTTGTGTTCATATATTGCTGCTTCCCCATTTTGGTAGATTACGAATTTTTCCCATTAGAAGGTGGGAATATGTATGTTGTGTTGTGGCCTTCACATGTTTGATATTTTCATGTTTTGGTAAGGAGAGGGGTGGGGTGAGAGACATACATAAGCTAGTGGAAGTCAATTTTGTCATGAGATAGAAACATCCAGGTCTCGGCTATGGGCCCTTGGGGGATTTGGCCCATAGTACTACAAAAAGAGGGGTCGAGGTGAGATTAGGTGGAGGCAAAAGGTTTGGATCCACCATAAGGATGAAAGAAAAATATTATAATGGGAAACTAACATTGTGCACAAATATTTGGGACCCATGCCTGAGATTGAGGTGGTAGAGTGACATGGAGACTGTGGTGACATGACACACAAGTGTGGTGACATGACACATAGGTGGTACAACATGTGGAAATAAAAAATAAGACACCAATATTATGTCACCATGGTATGGTCTTTAGAAAGGGCCACATGGCTAATAGGATGCCAACATTATGTCACCATGGTATGGTCTCAACATGACACTGACACGATGTCATCTTGGGAACTCGAGAGGAAACAGAGGTGCATCATAAGGGAAGGCCGAGGTTGACAAATTTTTGGGAATGAGAATATCCCCGACACTTGATTGCAATATATTTATGTTATAGGGTATTTGACCTTGGAGGTTCTTTGTTGTGGAAGTGTTTGTGGCAGAGGAGTTCATGGTTGATGGAGGCTGGGGAACGATAATTCATCCTGTCGATTAACAGAGCTAATTATCTATCGTGCCCTAGTGGTTTGGTGGTTAACACCATGGTTTTTAATATGAAGGCACAAAGAGCGAGGTGTAGTGTTGTGGCAGGGCCCGGGATGTTGTGGAAATCTATGTGGGATTCACTACTAATGGGGCAAGCCACATGGGCCATACAATGAGTGCCACGTGGTACTGTGATGACATGGCATGGTTATGAAGGGGCCTAGCTTCAAATGTCCATAAATTTTGATCTATAAGTCAGATTGAGATAAATTTTATATCGAAAAAAATCTCTTGACGAGATGGACGCGATGGTGGTGTTAGTTTCTAGGTTCGAGATAGTTGAAAATTGAGGAATATTGTAACCATATTTCCATGACATGACTATGGAGGTTAAGTACACCTCCCATTCATCCTAGGTTATCTAAGGGGGTGGGTGAACTGTTACATTATGCAATATACTATCAAGGGATACCTAGACCTCATAAAGATATATGTGTGTGTAAAAGACTATTGATGC
Source organism: Pinus albicaulis (assembly GCA_034641835.2). NCBI lineage: Eukaryota > Viridiplantae > Streptophyta > Pinopsida > Pinales > Pinaceae > Pinus > Pinus albicaulis. The sequence continues at coordinate 614,573,986 of CM076570.1, read as the reverse complement.
AAACTAGATTGGGGATCTTGATTGCATAATATGTACAAGTGGTTATGTTTTTTACTTATTTATTGCAATAATTTGTTGGATGAGCAAGAGGTAAGTCATATTTGCATTATTAATTATGGAATTTGAGCACATGGAAAAACTCATGAATGTAAGGAAGCTAAATGTTTGAAAATATTGTGTATAGGTATTGGTTTTATTCAGAAAGTAGTGAGAATAGGTTATGGAAACTCAAATGAAATTTTTATGGAAAATGATTTGGTTTATCATTCCAAGATAAAACATATTGATATGTAGTACCATTTTGTTAGAGACATGGTTTAATAAACAATGTATTTATGGCTAACGTTAATATATTGAATGCTAGGAAATAAACAACCAAATAACATAAAAATAGAAAGAGAAGTAACTCATGCCTTGAGAATTAGATAGAAGAATGAATGATAAGCCTCTTTGAGGGGGAAACCTCCCTTTTTAATATAAAATATATACAAGGTGAGATGATTTATGAAGTTATCTCTCCTTGGTATATATTGAAGACAAGGGATATAATCACAATTAAAGGGTCTAGCTAAATATAATAACTCAACATATAGGGCTTAACATGCACCTCTCCTACAAATAAGTGTTGCCCTCAACAAAATTATATGTGGATTTTTATGCAAGATCTCATCTTCCATGTTTCCTCTTCTATTTTTAGTTTCTTCCACTTGATGAAGCACTTAATAATTCCTCAATTTTGTAGTTTTTGGATCCTTGTTTCAAGGGTTGTTTCTAGTTCTATTGTGATTTTCCCTTCATTAGTTTTTGGTAAAATAGTCTGTACTAGGATTTTATCACCATTTACTTTAACTAAGTAAAAAAGCATGGAAAATTGGGCTTACACATGAATATGGTGGAAAATCCTATTTGTAAGCCATATTTCCTATCCTTTGCAATACCATATAGGGACCATAATACTTGAGTTCTAATTTATTTTCCTCCTTTTGTTGCTTGAGAGACATCTATTTGTATGGTTGTAGCCTCAGAAATACTAAAACCCCCACTTCAAGTACCATTTCACTATGATGTTTATTGCTAGTTGGTTCATTCTATTTTATGCTACATCCAAGTTGTCCTTCAATAGTTGGGGAAACTTTTTTTTTTTGATCTATGTGGTCCTCCACTCTATGAACCCTCACTTTCCCTATCAGGCATGAGGTGATTGATGGAGGATAATAAACACAAAGTTATATAAATGGTAAGAATTTTTATGAAAATGGAGGGACATGTTGTACTACTATTCTACCAAGGGAGACCACTTGAAACATTACATTTTTTTATTAGTTGCAAATAAATGAAAATACCCTTCTAGGAATTCATTCATTATCTTAGTTTTCCTACCAGATTGAAGATGGTAAGAGAAGTATTCAGAGAATTAAGTATCCTAACAAGGAAATAATTCAATGAAAAATTCACAAGCGAAAGTATATCTATATCACTTATAATAATTTTGAGGACTCCATGTAAGTTTTGAGTTATTTTCATGAATGTTGTATCCATTGTACTTAATTTAAAAGGCTGAGAAAGAGAGTGAAAAGGGAATTGTTTTTGAGTTGATCCAACACTACCATGATGGAATTTTTTCCATCAAACTTGGGTATAGCTATACTAAAACCAATAGAAATTTTTTCTCAATGTCAACTTGGTATGACTAATGGTTGCAGGAGACTTGGTTTCTTGATTGTATCTCCCTTATTTTGATGTAAAACCACACTTTCAACCATGAAATTTTAAGACCTTTAAAAAAAAATCCCTCTTGATCATGTGGTAAGTTTTCAAAAACCCTAAATTTCCTCCTATAGGAGAAGTGTGCAATTCCAAAAGGACCTCTAGTTTGAGTTGGAAATTCTCACATAAGTATATGTAATCTTAATACCATGCTCAATCGTTCTTCCACACAAATTTATATAATGCATTTGATTCCTATTTTAGTTGTTGAATAATCTTCCATACCTTCTATTATTTCTTCCATTCTACCCTTGATTATTCAACCCAAAAAATTACAAAATGGAAATAACACATAGTAAGCCTTATGTGTAGGTTTTAACCTTGTATAGAAATCACGTGCAAACAAATGCTTCAAATATAAAAATAAACAACGAAGAGAACATAAAAAAAAATATATCCAAATATTTTCCCCTGGATCCCAAAACCGGGACTACCATATTGGTTTTTAATTATTTTCCTTTCAATTTTACAATACATATATATACATGCCAAAGCATTCATAAACCCCAATCCCATAACACTGGATTAGAACATAACCATAGTTCCCTTAACCAGATCTACAAAATACCATGGGAAGAAAATTATCATGCCCAAAACCATGTGAAAAACCCATGCAAAAAACCATAGGTAGGTCTGACCACCTCTTATAGAGTCCAAAAACAAATTTCCCGGGGTGTTGCCCCAGACCTCGTGTAGAGGGCTACCACCTCCATACAAACCCCCTGACAGGGGGGGCTGTTGCTCCTCATGTGACCTCCCTATTGCACTCGGTACAACAAACAAGATGGGATATCACCCCCCCATGACCCCCATGTGCATGCGACTAGTCATGGAAAGAATATAACACACACACACCATTATGTGTCTTCTTCTTCCCTTGAAAATGCATTTACCACCACATTTTGTTTCATTTTTTGTAGATAATATCACATGCATAAATTTTCATTTTTGTTTCTTTTATGAAGATAATCATTGTTTCAAGAAGCATTCAAACTCTCATGTTGTAGTTTTACCTTGAAGTGTCTTCCTAATTAGGTAAAATCACCATTTCTTAGCTGGATGTGATATTTCCAACAGTTCCATTTTAGAAATGGGTTTGAGTAAGTTCATTCCTTCCAGTTGGTTACTTTCAAAGGTAAGGGACCTTCCTTCTTGCATTAAAAATGACTAATTCCATGCACTATGGCATCATAGTCCACAATAAAGGTTTTTTTGAAGTCAATATGGCTAGGATAGTAGTTGTATGCATAACTTTCTTAAAATTTTCAAAAGATTTGGCCACTTCTTTAATATAAGAGAATGCTTCCTTTTTTCATAAAATTACTAGAGGTGTCATTATTTGGCTATAATTATTGATAAATTTGTGGCAATAGCCCATCAATCCTAAGAATCCTTTAAGATAATCCAAGGTTTTGGGAATTGGACATTCCATCAAAGATTTATTTTTGTTACGGTACTGACCCAAATATTCCACTTATTGAAACCCAAAGGAACATTTGGAAGGCTTCGCACATAGTTGTTTCTCTTCAAATAATTTTAAGACTGTGTCAACATGTTGTACACACTCTTCCAATTTTTTTTTGTAGCTTAGTATATAATAAAAAATTACTAACAATTTTTTTTGAGGAGGGGTTTAAAAATATAATTCATTAAGCTTGGAAATGTTGAAGGTACATTAGCAAGGCCAAACAACGTCACTAAACATTCCTAATGATCTTCACGTGTTCCAAAGGTTGTTTTGAGGATGTTTTCTTACCTCATTCTAACTTCCTAGTACCTAGAAGGGGGATCCAAATTAGTAAAGAAAATTTATCTTTGGAATTCATTTAATAATTCACCAATGATAGTAATACCAAAATTATCTCTAATGATAATTTTATCTCTCTACAATCTAGAAACATCCACTATGAACCTTCCTTTTCATCAACCATCATCACTAGTGAAGATAAAACACTTTGGTTAGGTTGATTGATTCCATCCTCTAACGTTTCTTGAACCATATTCTTAATATCACCCTTTTATACATATGGAATCCTTTAAGGCATAATGTTAGGTGATATGGTTTTTTATTGCAAATGAATTGAGCAAGTGTAAGACCCTTAGGCGTCTTTCCAAATACCTTGGCATGATTGTTGATAGCCTTTGAGAGATCCACAAGAGTAGAGGGTATAGATGTTTGAACATATCAAGAGCACATTTGTGAGATTACACCATGGTTCCCTTTTTTAGAAATTTTGTCATATTGTTGGAGCTTATTACTTTATAGGGTTCTCTTAGAGACCTTGAGTTCAATTTACTTTCTATATAAGAAAAAATCCATGAAAATTTCTTAAAAATTAAGATCCATTACTTCTAGTGATTGTAATCAAGGGAACCCTAATACATCATCAACACCGCAATTTTTTTAGGGAAATTTTGAGGTTTGAAATGGGCCTCTTAGGGGAAAATAACAAAAGAATAGTTAAAATAATAAAATAATAGTTATGGATTTTCAAAGGGAAAGAAATAAAACTGCTTGTTTAAATTGTACTTCTACTTACCTCCTTATATATTTACTCAAATTTTAAGTGTAGGTAGTCATTTGATGCAAAATTAAATTCTACAACCAACAAGTACACACCATGTATAGTTTTGATTGTCCAATTGCAAGATAAACTAGAAATACATAAAAACATGTGTTTTTTTTCAAGGAACACATTTTTTCATGTTTTCCATTTTATCTATCCATATATTTATGAATAATATGAAAAGTGGATACTCATTGGATGTGGAGTTTAATTATTTATCCAATACCATTGAAACTTGAGAAAATGTATATGGAGATAAGTCAACAATATTATTGAAAAAGGTGTTTTTTCTTGCTCTACCTCCAAAAATGTTCTCCCTTATAGTTGGCATCATTGTCTTGAATCCTATTGATTCCTTCAAAGTTTATTTTGATAATAAAATTTTTATTGTTATTATTTTGAAGCCCTTTTTTGACCTCAAAATTCTCCTAATGTGCATTGTAATAATGGGATTATCCAATAAATACTCCCCCTTAGTGAGATTAATACTATGACACTTACTTGAAAAATTTATGGCATCTCTATTTGCAATCATTGGTTGAAACATTAGTGCTAGATATACAAAGAAATTGAGAAATTTCACTAATTTACAATTAATGAAGTTATTGGTACCATAAGAATAAATCAACATTGTTATATTTTTCTTTGTAATATATCCTTCTATCTTAAGGATTTGTGGAGTATTGATGTCAACCAATGCATGATTAGATATGGTTGGAGTAGTCCTTTATAGTTTCATGTATTGCAATGGTTCCATTTTTTGGTATTATTATTTCATCCATTTTCTAAGGTATGAAATTTGTAGCTTGAGAGAGTTTAGGAGAGGGAACATGGTGGTCTCTATTTTTGTTAGTGGCCACTCTTCTAACAACAATATTTTTACTTCCGACTTTCTTTTCCACACTCAAATCATGCTCCTTGGATTTAGTTTTGAAGATACACACCTCATGTTGATTTCTCCCCATTAAATTGCCCATAAAGAGAGATAACAAATTATCCTCTAGAATGTTCTTTACTGCAAGATACAATTTTTGGAATTATTGATTAGACTCTGTAATTTAACCTCTTTACTAAATATTTATATATTTACTAAAGAATGTATTGCTCTTAATATCCCCTTAATTTTCTATGAATTCAATAGTAAAAGTGGACCAAGATACAATTGAATCCTTGTTTTATTCATAAAGTCATTAGTATCAAACAAATTTATTAGATTCTAAATACAAGGATGTAAGAGTTACATTTTGTAATTTTTCATCTAGTCCGAATCAAATAATTGTTCCACTAGATATCCATGTTATAGGATCATCACCACAAAATTTCCCCATGTCAATCTTGGAAATTAAGTAGTTCCTTGGTGCTAAGTTGAACCCTTGATGTTTTGTGTAACAATCCTGGGTTAAATTTCCGTTTAAATAAATAATGTATATACATTATGAAAACAAAAAATTAAACCAAGGTCATGTGACATGTATTCCAAACTGAATGAGGGGAAACAAATTACATTGGGATCCACTTGTGGTTAACTATTTACTGACTATGGAAATTGGCACTTGCAAGAGGCAAAAGGAAATAAATGGAAAATTAATTATTACAAGTTAGCAATGAAATGAGGAAAAAACGCAAAAGAAATAAAGGAAAATGAAATAAATTACACTTCAACAGGCAGGGAAGAGGAAGAAACAAGAAAAGGATAAAAATAGTAAAAGAATATGCATGAATGGAAAAATGAAGAAAAAGAAAGAGAAAATAAAAGAAAATTGGAGAGAGGATTTTCTTGGCATTCTTTCAGGAAAAGAGAGGAAAAAAGAGAGAGAAGCTAAAACAATTGGGAACAAGCAAGACAAGCAAGGAAACAAAGAAAATCAGGAGGAATTATAAGGGAATCCAAAAAGAGGATTGTCACAATAATATTTAGATGCAATTTCTAGCTAGCAGAAGGCTTGGACAATAACAGTAAGAAGGTGTTAAACAACAAGCAAGGGTAGAAAATAACTGAGGATTTTTGCAGGTAAAAATGCACAAATTTGATTTATCTTGTTGGGATTTGAATGCATGGTTTATGCATTGGTTTTTTGGTCATTTTTGATGTCATTGACATGGATATTTTCCTGGATTGACAGTCATGTACAACCTTGCCTTATACCATTTCCTGGATAGCTATGATGTAGTGGGTTTCATGAAAATTGTTTGGTTGAGATTTGAATGCCATTATATTTTGGATCCTAGGTGAGGTGGTCTCAGGAAAATCCCAAGGGTTGAGGTTGGATATGGTTTTTTTTGGGTGAGCCCTTGAGAGGCGGGTAGAGACAGGTAAAATCCTCTAGATATGGTGAATAAATTCTAAGGCATCCAAGATTATATTGGTTTTGGAGATTTTTGGACCTTGCCTTAGGTAAAATCACTGTGTATTGAGGGTGGAGGTAGTTTCCTTTGTAATCCCCCTTTTGGTTATGTTTTGGTTTATCCCATGTAATCCAAAATTCAGGCTTTGAATATGGCATGGTGGTGATTGGGATGGAAGAACAGATGGGTTTAGCCCAATCTATGGTCAGGTGGAACGTGGAAGTCCCTGACTTGGTTGGTACTATGCATATGTTAATATGTGTCATTATTTAATGAATATAAATGAACACAGTTTTTAGTTTAATGTGTTGATTATGTGATTGGTTTGTCATGGATCCATTACTGATTAAGTGTGTGTTACATGTATAATGTATTTATTTTTATTGATTTGTTTCGTGTATTGATAAGATCTTGGATAATTTATATGGATGCATGAGATAATATGTGTTTTATCGCAACTAGTATGAGAGGGAAACAAACCTTATTGATACACATCTGATGAAACTAATGAAAACAATGAACAATATATGCATTCATGACCTACAAGTACCATAGTGACCATAAAGTGTTTATATAAATGAATAATATGTGTTGGGGAAAGGTTGAGTCACAACAGAGCCTAAGAATAGAGCATGAATACATATACATATTTTTGACATAGTTCTTGAAAATTTTAGGTAGTTTTCTTGCATACTAGCCCTAAATTTCTAGAATAAGGTGCATGGCCGCACCATCAGAACTAGGAGATGTTGACCAAATCCGCACCGAGGATGGGTTATCTGTGTAGTTGGAGACCTATAATTGCACTAACAGGCATGCATCCCTGTGGTTGAGAAGTAATATAGGTTAAGGAGTGGTCTAATATTAGAGAAAATTATCACTAGGGAAAGTTAGTATGATGATATTATGATCATGTGTCTTTGAGTGTTTGTAGTCAATTCTGGAAAAGTGGATCCCATTTCTGTAACAACATCTTGGAAGTTGGGTCATGCATAGTAACTCTTAACTCACATTTACCTTGGTAAGCATGTAAAAGGTAGGTAAAAGTGGGGTTGGGTGTTACAAGTAGTATTAGAGCAGGTTCACAACACTCGACCTCGAGGTAAATGCAAATTTTTATGGATATTTATATGTTTATCATGCATGCATGTCTGTTATTTAATTTTTATTGTTGCTATATCCATGTACATGATGTTCTTATAGTTTTGGTGTCATTATCTTGATTCATGCATGAAATAATAGGCTCTTGATATTATTATGTATCTTGCTAATCTGGACTTGTGCAGATGCAATTGCCTCACCAGAAATAAATTGAGGTAATGCTTTTGAATATTCCTTTTATTTAATTTATCTAAAAATGTACTGTTGTAGGAAAATATAAGGCCAAGAGATGACGAGTAGATTGGTTGAGTATAGTTCATATGACTCCCCGCACATGGCAGAAGAGAAAATAGTGGAATGGGAAAAATTAGTTGAGAAACAGGGAGATGGAGACACTCCTGATCTAGTAGACACATTAAGAAGTATGTAGGAAAAGATAAAAATTTGTAAAGATGACAATGAGAAGTTGATTGAAGACCAAGAAAGGATTTCAAAGCTCAAGAAAATCAAGATGAGATTAAGGTCGTTATTCTTCAAAGCCTTTTGGATTTACAGAAGCATGGAAAACTAGGGACCAGTAATGGAGATATACAAGAAGAAAAGACTAATGGGGAAGATGGAAGTCAGTCTAAGAAAAAGCATAGGATGGACAAATATGATACAATAAAGAGAGGAAGACCCTTGATTACACTTGAGAAGAGGGATAGTACGCATGGATTTCATTCTAGCTCTACTTCTAGGAGACATCATCACCATCATCATTATCATCATAAGAGGAGTGGGAAGGAGTATTTTACATAGGAATTCAAGAAATCAAAGCCTCTTAATTTTTATGATAAGATGACCAAATTAGAGGATGTAGAAGCATGGTTGTGTGGATAGAGAAAATTTTTCAAACAACTTCATGATTACTCAAAGAATATGAAAGCCAAGATAACTACTTTCACTCTAAAAGGAAAAACATATATCTAGTGGGAAGATGTCAAGAATGTCAGGGGCATCACGGAAGAGAAGTTGACTTGAAAAGAATTTGAAAGACTCTTCATAAAGAAGTACCTATCGGAGAGGTATTATGATGGAAAGAACAAGAAATTTTATGAGCTCAAGATGGGTTCCATGTCAGATGAAGAATATACAGCCAAATTTCTAGAGCTACTGAGATATGTTCCATATCTTAAGGAAAAAATCAACTATAAAAAAGATCATTAGTGGATTTCCATTATCATTCAAAGACTAGATTAAGTTTGATGAGCCTCAATCATTGGAGGAAGCCATCAAAAAGTTGAATCATTGATATGAACAATCAAAGCACAAGCATGAGTTCAAGCGTGAATCAAAGTGTGGCGAGAATACTAAAGGAAAATGGCTCAAGAATTGAGGAAGATCTCATGATGCAAGTGAGAAGGAAAATATGGATCCTCATAAGAAGTTCAATGCAACTAAGAAAGGATGTGTGTCTCAGCCCGTGGAACAAAAAATAAAGGCAGTGGAAGAGAACCATTTAAGTTTTGGACTTATGGTGGAGACCATCGCAAGAAGGATTATTCATTGTATCAGGGTGCTAGGCCTCATATCTACAATGATCAATGTTTATTTTTGAGTATATTGGGAGGTACACCAAGCCCTAGGGTTCTAGATTGGAGGAAAAAGCGCCACAAGAATCACTTGTGGGCTTGGAACCCAAGGTAGGGGTTTTTCAACCATCATGATTTGGGCCAAAACCATGAGAAAATTTTGACATGTGATGGATGAGGATGATAGCTCTCGGTGAGACGAATCTAAAGAAACTAGAATCAATTGATTATGAGTTGTATAAATGAAGATATAAATTTTTGAAGTTTATAAATGGGTTTTGCACATGTATGTCTAGGTCGGCTTGGTGTTAAGAAGGCATGTGATAGTTGTCAAATACCATGGATGGTGTTTTGGAGGAGCCCTCTTATGTGTATAAATAAGAGGCGAGGAGGAGGCATTTGTGCATCCATTTGTGCAAAAAAAGCACAATAGAGAAACTTGTTAGAGAGGATACATTCTTTGTTTTGGGCTGCAGTTAGAAGGAAATACCAACAAAGAGTTTGGAGGACTGTTTGAAGGGTATTTTAGGCATCCAAGAAATTGGAGGGAAGGCGGAGGATCCTTGCTAGAAGGCTAAGGTAGAGGAGTTGTGTTGTAGTTCTGTTGGGGGAAAAAAGAGGCAATGTAAGGTTGTTTTGGGTGGGATGTAGGTTTTAATGCAGTATTGTGGTAGGCTACAGGCCTAGCCACTCTAAAACAGGGCAGTCTGAAGGTGTCAGGGGCTACAAAGTGCCCAGAACACCAGCACATGTGTGGAGGAACCTTCCTTGCCTAGGCCACAACAAAAGAGGAGTTTTTTGGTGACTTATTTAAGGGCCATTGTAGGATGTTGGGTGCCCTAACTAGTCACTGTTAGGAACATAATAAAGATAAAAAACTTAGAGCAACATTTGTGTTTTGTGTTGGGTTAATGTGTTGGCTAGTTTTGGATCATTTATATATGCAGCCTATGGGAGACAATTTGGAGGCTTGATGTGGTGATAAAGAGCCTTCATAGGGGTAGATCTTGCAGTAAACATTGGGTGCCATTGATCTAGTGGAGGGTAGTGTGTTGGCTACCCAAAGTAGCCCTAGAATAGCAATATTGAAGTGACGAAGATAGCTGAAGGTTGGGTGAAGATGGGTGCTGAAAGTGAAATGCTTTGATGGAAAAAATAACTGCTAGCCTGGTAGATTGGAGCTTGGGAATTGGCTAGCCTATAGAGCAGATTGGATCAGCCCGTGTACATGCAACAAAAGTGACTTGCAATAGTGTTTAGTGGCATCCCTCCCAGAGATTCTATATGTTTTCCTTTGAAGGACTAAGGGGTGACTAGAGAGTAGTATGGAAGCGAAGGACTGATATGAAAAGATACGACATCGAGTCTGAGTAGCGTGATTTTCATTCTATGTTGTATTCCACAAATTGTTGTATTATTCATATTGGTTTAGTATGACGAAGATTGGGTTGTAAATTATTGTACAATATTTGTTAAAAATTGTGTATACTTGTGCATATGCGATTTACTGCTTTATATTTTCTATTGTGAAAAGTAGTTCTAGTTGAGATTCTTAGTTTAGTAGCGTTAATAATTTTGAGACTCTAACCTAGACCCAAGATCATGGAAACTCAACATGGTATCAAAGCATGTCTGAGCTACTTTGGAAGATAGTGAGTCAGAGTGTGCACAACGAAGTATAACTTGAGAAAGACTTGGTAACATTTTAGGTGAAAATGTCGAAGTTGCAGGCAGGTCTCTAGTATGAGGATAGGTTGGAAGGGAATTCCAACTATAGTCTATGGAGGAAAAAGATTAAGTTGGTCTTGCAGGTAAACAGGATCTGGGAATTTTCCGAGAAATACATTAAGAAGCCAAATGAACCTAAGGAGCTGAAAATGTACGAAAATTTGGATACGAGGGTGAGATTGATCATCATAGATGGTGTGAAGTATCCCCTAATACCTAATTTTTCAAGGAATAACACTACAAATGAGATGTGGATGGCTCTTAAAAATTTGTTCCAAAATAAGAACGAGAACCATGGATTGGTATTAGAGGATAAGTTGAAGTCCACCAAGATGATAAAGGGTGAATGAGTGACTTACTATATAATGAGGTTGTCTCAGGTTAGAGATGATCTTGGTGCTGTCAGTGTGACTATTTTAGATAGTGATATGGTAGGGATTGCTTTGAAAGGGTTCATCGAGGAATGGGAGCCCTTCATCAAAGGGATCCTTCCCATAGAGAAATTTCCAGATTGGAGTAGGATGTGGGACAGATTCATTTAGGAAGAGTTGCAAGATGATGATCTTCATCCAACAAAGAGGGAAAATGAGGACATGGCACTTGCAACACGAATGAAGGGCAAGCAAACAAAGGACTTGATTAAAGTCAAGAGTTTTAATTGTGGTGAGATGGGTCATTTTTCATCAATATGTCCGATGAAGAAGAAGGGAGATGACGAGAAGAGGAAAGGGAAGCGGGTTTCCGGTGTTTCCACTTCAGCTGAGATAGATTATCTCACTAGGATATTGGAGGAGGAGGACTTTGCTATGATATCTTGTTTATTGTAGGGTACTGTCAATGAAGATGGATGGTACGTGGAAAGTGGTGCGACGAAGCATATGACATGGTCACAGGAGGTTTTTTGAGACTCTAGTTGAATGGGACTCAAAGTTCCACATGGTGTTAGGCGACAAGAGTCAGTTGGAGATCCAAGGATCGAGTGTTGTTCCATTCAAGATGGAGACAGGACAAGTGATGTGAGTCCAAGATGTAATGTTTGTACCAGGACTCAGATATAGCATGATTTATGTCTCGATGACTGAGAATAATGGGTTTGAGGTCTTATTCCAAGATAGGAAGGAAAGAATAAGACCTAGAGGCTCTAGCTCCGACGAGATTGTACTTTGATTTAGAGAGCATGGCCTCTACAGGTTGGCAGGCAAGATTGTTGATCGTGGGAAGTGTTATCACTTATAAATTTACTTTGGGATGTGTCAAAGTATTTCCCAAGGTAACCATTTCAGACCAATATTTAGGCTAAAAGTTTGCCCTTTCAACCAAAGGGGGCTCCCTTAGCAAGTATCCTACCGAAGATCACTACAATAGCAGCTTGGATTTAAACATAGTGGCCAGATATGTAAATGAACAGAGTTGGATTTAAGAAGGATGGTTGGAAAATATTTAAAAAGAAACCATTGGGAAATGGATTTAGAATGGGAATTTATTTACACAAAATTTTTATTCATGGAAGCTGAGGTACATGAGTTCTTATAACACAATTTTGACAGTAAACAAGATACATAAAAGAAGTTGGAGCATAATAATCTATGAATTCCAAGTAATTATGTAAGAGTAATTTGAGGAAACATTAAAAATGAAAAGGGTACAAATGCATAAGAACTCAAACATAATCTCAGGTTTGAAACAAAACTCTTCTGCAACTGTCTATTAAGTGAGAAAAATATTATAGTTGGGAAATGAAGTCAAAGCGTGAATCTTAATGGCTTAAAACTAATAACTGGCTAGATTATTTCTAAAATTATGAGACAAGGTAAGCACACGTTTAGCTAATAAAGGTAATGAAATGACAATTTGAAATAAAGGAAAGCCCACAGCAGAAGAGGCATCTATCGAGGATGAATCTCCTAACACAGTTTTTAGAAGAAAGTAAAAAAGGGAAACCACTAGAACAAATATTCAAGAAGAGATGAATTCTATACCAGTAATTTGTAGATACATAATAGGTATAATCATAATGAAAGGAGCATCTATCATGGATGAATTCCTTCACTAAACTACAGAGTATACCAGTAGGAAAACACAATCATGAATGTTGAAGACATGAACACATACTAAAAAATAATTTCGTAATCAATCTCAGGTCTAGAAAATAAAATTTTCTATATTAACTTCAAAGAGACAAGAAAGTATCAATATACAATACCAAAGGCCTCCTTTCAAAAGGGGCCAACCCTTTTTTTCATTCTAATAACACAAATATATAAAAAAGAGGCTCACATGCCTTCCTCTCCTAATACAAATTGACAACTAAATCCTCATCTAACAACTAACTACAAGCTGTTACATGAGAGCTCTATGAGCTTGCTCCGCATAAAGACATTCTAGCATGTTGCTGACATCTCGAAGATCTGATCTGGAGAAATTTTAAGAAGAGTGAAAGTCTTCGAATAGGTTGAAGTAGAAGACTTCTATTTGGCTTAGAAGTCTATTTTTCATAATTTTCTCTGATTGAAATACCTTCCTCATGCTTTCAAAAATGTGCTGATATTGATGGTGATGGTGTGCTATGCATGACAGGAGGAATAATGGTGGGCACAGATCGATTATAAGTTTGAATGGCTACCCCGAGAAGTAATTTAATAAAATGAAAATTTTGGCCACCCGTCAAGATGAGAGTGGAGGGGAGCGCGCAGGAAGGAGAGTGGTAAATGGATTGGTTTGGTGGATTTCGGGGGGGGGGGGGGGGGGGGGTGGCGAAATGATGAGGGGATGACATGTCAATGTGGGACCAACAAGGAGGAAACCACTTTTCGGAACCCCCCCTCCCCTCGCCCCCCCTACTGGTAAAGGTCAGATGAATAGGGGGGTGCGAAAAAGGCTGTAGGTCGTCGATTTGGTGGAGTGATTTATCAGGTGGTTGGGTGGTGTACAAGTCTTAACCACCAGTGAAAAAATTATTTAGTTGTTTTCAACCATTATGAAATGAGCATAAATCTTTTGTTATAATTCATATGTCGTTAGTTAGATAGTATTTCGATGTGAGTAATGCACTAGTCCCCCTTGTGAACTCTAACTTGGTACTTGGTCTGGAGATTAGACCTAAGGGCTAGTAAATTTTTATAAACTTTGATGAAAAGGGTATGCTTTAGAGGGGCAGGTACAAGTTCTGAAGAACAAGGTATATTTTCAAGAGGCTCATAGGGAGTCAAGTTCTAGCGGGAGTCTGCAGGTTCAGAGGGAGAATTTGCAGCCCAAGAAGAGCAAGTGTTCAGTGGGGAGAAAGGGTGCTCCTACAACTTACAATAAGGAATCATGGAGAGATTGGAAAGAAATACATGAGAAGAAGAATAATCATAATGCTTCTAGTGATAGCGACACTTCAGATAGAGGCATAGTTCATGCTTCAACGATTGTTGCAGTGGTGAGCGCCAGAAGTTGGGTGAGTGTTGCAAGTAATGATGATGATGATGAGTTACTTCCTAGTATTGGAAGTAAATCCCTTGCTAAGAGGGAATGTTGATTTTTGAGTGGCTTGGGAGGTACGCCAAGCCCTAGGGTTCAGGAATTGGAGGAAAAAGCGCTATAAGGGTCACTTTTGGGCTTGGAACACAAGGTAGGGGTTTTGCACCCATCAGGATTTGGGCCAAAACCATGAGCACATTTTGACATGTGATGGATGAGGATGATAGCTCTCGATGAGATGAATCTAACGCAATGAGAATAATCCGATTCCGAGTTGTAGAAATGGAGATATGAATTTTTAAAGTTTATAAATGGGTTTTGCACATATATGTCTAGGTTGGCTTGGTGTTAAGAAGGCATGTGATATTTGTTAAAGCCCATGGATGACGTTTTGGAGGGGCCCTCTTATGTGTATAAATAATAGGTGAGGAGGAGGTATTTTAGCATCCATTTTTTCAACAAAAACACAATAGGAAATCTCGTTGGAGAGGAGACATCCTCTATTTTGTGCCGCAGTTAGAAGGAAAGAATAGCGAAGAGTTTGGAAGACTGTTTGAAGGGTATTTCAGGCATCCAAGGAGCTGGAGGGATGGACGAGGATCCTTGTTAGAAGGCCAAGATAGAGGAGCTATGTTGCAGGTTAGTTGGGGGCAGAAAAGAGGCAACATAAGGCTGTTTTGGGTGGGATATAGGTGGAAACATAGGACTGTGGTAGGCCATAGGCCTAGACACTCCAAAACAGGGCAACATGGAGGTGTTAGGGTCTGCAAAGTGGCTAGAAGAACAACATGTGTGTAGAGGAACCTTCCTTTCCTAGGTCGCAACAAAATAGGAGCTGTTTGGCGAATTATTTATGGGTTGTTGTAGCATGTTGGGTGCCCTAACTAGTCACATTTAGGAACAAAATAAAGATAACAAAATTAGAGCAACATTTGTGTTTTGTGGTTGGTCAATGTTTTGACCAGTATTGGATCATTTGAATATGCAACCTGTGGGAGCCAATTTGGAGGCTCAATGTGGTGATAAAGAACCTTCATAAAAGCATATATTGCAGTGAAGGATTGGGTGCCATTGTTCTGGTGGAGGGAAGAGCGTTGACTACCCAAAGTAGCCCTAGACTAGTAGTATTGAAGTGATGAATATAACTGAATGTTGGGTGAAGATTGGTGTCGAAAGCGCAACACTTTGATGGACATAAGTGATTTCTAGCTTGGAAGATTGGAGCTTGGGAATTGGCTAGCCTAGAGAGCAGATTGGATTAGCCCATGTACATGCGAGAGAAGTGACTTGCAATAGTGTTAGGTGGCTGTAGAGCTATAAAAAGGGTCTCTTTCACCTCTAATTACCTCACATTAATATGTCAATCCGGGAGCGTTTTGTTATTACAAAGAGTGACTCAATCCGAGGTTATCATTTGTCAGAGTAATGCTAGTAGTACAGTGCCTAAGAAATATAAGAGTAAACGGATGCTTGAATGTAATTAAATTACTTCAAAGAATAAATCACACACTCAGAAAACTCAACAGCTTATCAGTCAAGGGTTCGGCAGTGATAACCCATCCCTTCGGAAACTGATGGAAAGGAAATCAGAGCATAGACCATGAGCCTGGGAGCTAGACAGCGACTGCCAATACTCACTACAGCCTTAGATCATCTCTCACACCAAATGCAAGTAAATGGAACAGCAAGTAAAGGATTGAACAACAATTCTGAAATGGAACAACAAACCTAAAATGGAACAACAATTGAATAACTAAGTCCCGCGGGTTGTAACCAAACTTAATTCATTAACTCAAATGCACTCTTTGCAATCAAATAACATTCTTTCACTCTAAAGGCAATTCACACAAATCACACTAATGGAACAGCAATAACGATTAATGAATTAAGGAACAATACTGATAAATCGGAAACGCACACAATACATTGGAATAACAATCTGAATCAACGGAAATACAATTGTGCTTTCAAATGGAACGCTATTGTTACTGAATCCAACGATTGTAAAGAACACTGCCTCAACAAATGTATGACACGAATATTCAATATAACAGCTCTGTAACAAAACAGTAAGAACATGCAATTAACTCCGAAAAGGATTAATAACTTGATGCAGAGTCAACACACGATTCTGTCGGTAAAAACCTCAATGATTCAATCTTTAACAGAGCATGTAATATGAACTTTTATAAAGCATATCAAATACCAAATAACACTAATAAACAAACCACACAGAAACCAAGTCGTAATGGTATAAAAGCAAGTGTCCTCCGGGGCCGGGCCCTTAGCCTCCAAGGATACACCGCTTTAAGTTAATCCAGGCGCAGAGATGGAATAATCACCAAGCTTTCATTAACGCATCGGTCAAAAATACATTGAACCAGTTCTCAACGAAACTTAATAATCAAAGCTGATGTCTTACAGAAAATTACATAAAAGCGTATTCTCTATATCCTTCAAGCTAACAGTGCTGTCCCTTTATATAAAGGTGACGGCGGAGATGTCTAAGTGACAAGATAAATAAAGCAGCGATCCCTCAGGATCGAAGATCCTGAGGGATTCGCCAAACTGTTAACTCTTCATCCTGTCTTTTCTTTTGCGCCGAGCTAGTGTCTTCACCTCCTTTTCCGGGCCGATTTGCTTCGATCTGTTTATCCTTGTTTGCATTCGGTTCTCGTCCAGAGGGACAGCAGTTATCTCGACTTTATCCTTTCCTTTGGAGCGGCAATTCCTTGTTTTCTCCTTTTCCTGTACAGAAAATAACCATTATCAGTGGCTAAGTCTTGCATGTCAATTCTCACATGTTTTGTTATAGTTCCTTATTATTTCCCAAATTCGTGATACAAAAAGGTTCATAAATTCTATTAAAAATCCACTGAAATAATCATCAAAAGCATACCTTTTTAGTACTCCACAGTGGCAACCCTCCCGGAGACTCTATTATGAAACCAACTCCAAAAATAGAAGAAAAGAGAGATCAACACCTTATAAATAAGCTCCTCAATGTGCTCCACCATCAAAACCTTTTGTTTGAGATTTATCAATTGGCTAAAGAAGGCGTTTCTCTTTATATCCTCATAATGTGCTATCATTTCCTCCGTAAAAATTGACCAAGTGGCAATTTTTTTACAGGAGCAAAGCCGTCGATACCATACAAATGTATTTTGTTCTAAATATAAAGTTGGAATGCGTACCTTTTGTGTGTTTTGCACATTATTGAGATCAAAATATTGCTCCATCTGTAGTATCCATGTTACGAGATCCTTGCCATCAAACTTCCTCATATCGATCTTTGAAATATGGTGGGTCTTCCATCCAACATTCAAGTTTATGAAATCATGATTAACAATTATTTTGTTCTCATCACAAGTTTCCTCTACTATATTTTCACCATTAGGAATAATTTCTTGTATAAACTTTGTCAAACCTTCCTTCAAACCTTCCATGTCTTCCATGCCATTCTTCAAACCATCCATATTATCTTCCACGCCTTTCTTCAAACCATCAATATTAGCTTCCACGCCTTTCTTCAAACCATACATATTAGCTTCCATGCCCTTATTCAAACCATCCATATTAGCTTCCACACCTTTATTCAAAACTTCCATTTCATTTTTTGTTTCTCTTTGCGAGAGCGAAATTTGGTGCACTTGCTCTTGTAATTTTGATATATCATGTTGCACTTCTTCATCTTCATGAGTCATATTAGAGTATTCTGAGGGCTTAATGGGTGTTGAATTATTTTTAGGGGGAATTTTAGAACCCAATACTGATATCTATTCTTCAATATGCCCTTGGAATCACTTAAAACTAATTTTCAAACAAGATTTATGCAATTTGAAAAACAAATACACACCTTTTTCTTGCTTTTGAGGAGCTCAATATTGAAACTAGTTTATCTCTACGATTTCAAATCTTCAATATCTGACATTCGGTCCTATAGTAGCCCTCTGAATCTTCTTTCGAATTCCGTAGGTATGACCTGATTTGGATTATTCAAGACAAATTTATGCCCAATATCCCTCAATGACCTAATTATGGACTGGTTTAGTAGAGCGAACTTGTACGGAATTCCATGTGTCATTGTTTCCTCATTCAACTCTGAAATTAATACACATGAAACTAAAACCTGTCTAATTTCGACCACTTTTTACATAATTCCAATCCGATGCTCAAAGTGAGAGTTAGGAATATTTTCCCAAGGTCACCTCTTTTAGATGAAATTCGGGACCTTGCAAAAACCCTAATTTCCATAGATCATATCTTCGAAAATATTGCGAACCAAGATCTGAAATTTTTACACAAAGTTTCTCAAGATTTCGGCTTCTCGTGGTAAAAATTTCAGCTTCTGAACCTTCATAGAAACAAAGTTATAGTGAAAATTCCACGATGACCTGTTTGGAGCAACGAAACCCTAGAATCCAAAGCTCTGATACCTTATGTTATGAAGTGTTGCTACTCCTAGACTTCCAAAACCTACAAGGTTGACACCACAAAAATTGGAAGAAAAAAGAGCAAAAGGGCTTTGTTAAAGTTGTGATATCAAATACACTAAAGGTCATAATTGTGCTGAGAAGAAATTATTTTACATAGATTGTGAAGATGAGGAAGAAAATGAAAAAGAAACTTCAAAAGAAGAGGATATACACAAGGAACCAACCGTAGAGAAAGAATAAATGAGTTCGACCATATTGTGTAATGCATTGGCAGGAATTACCACTCTTCAAACTCTCAAGATAAAATGACATATCAAGAAGAAAAAATGTAATAGTGTTGATTGATTCTGGTAGTACCCATAATTTTATTCATTGTAAGGTAGCCAACCAAGGAATTGAATTGCTTCCTATACCCAGCACCATAATGTCAAGTGATGGTTGCAAATGGAGGAACTATAAATTGCTCTAGAAAATGCCATAATATCAAGCTAACCATGGGGGAGTACGTATTGAATAATCCAATGCTTTCCATTCCAATGGGAGGTGCTCGTGTTGTATTAGGAGTACAATGGTTACAATCTTTGGGGATGGTAGCTTTTAATTTTCAAGAACTTTTCTTGAAATTTTTTTCGGAAGGAAAGGAAGTTGAATTACCGGGTATTGCAGGGAAGCCGGGAAATATAATAAGCTCTGATACCAAATTTTATCAAACCATCTCCAAAATTATAAGAAAAGAGAGATCAATGCCTTAAAAATAAGCCACTTCAAGGGGGAAACCTCCTTTACATTACATAAATGAACAATTATTGGATGATACAAATGAAAAAACCTCCTTCTATATATAGGAGTCCATGGGGTCACAATATAATCCTAGCCGACCTAGCAATAATAATGTAAGGGCACAATAACAATAATATGGGGGTTACAGGGGTACAACAATAACATAAAGGGGGCTACACTAAAAAAAATAAGGGACAAAACTAGTAATATAGTGACAAAACAGACTCTCTATGTTATCCTTTGAAGGAATAAGGGGCAACTAGAGAGAAATACAGAAGCGAAGGACTGACATGAGAAGATACGACATCGAGTCTATGCAGCGTTATTGTTATTGTATCTTGTATTCCATAGACTATTGTATTATTCAGATTAGTTTAATATAACGAAGATTGGGTTGTACATTATTGTAAAATATTTGTTAAAAAAATTGTATACTTGTGCATATGTGATTTACTGCTTTATATTTTCCGCTGTGAAAAGTAGTTCTGGTTTAGATTCTCGGTTTGGTAGCCCCAATGATTTTAAGAATCTAACCTAGACCCAAGATCGTGGAAATTCAACACTGAGGAGGCACAAACAATTGGGGATGTAGCTCAGATCATTCCCTGCATCTATGTAATAGTTTATAACAGGCAGATAGACCACTAGGAATCCATCATTGAGATGGAAGGTAATATTTGTGATCAAGTTGTTTCTATTTTGATTGATCCTGGATCAAATTATAGCTATATTCATCCTGAAATGGTGGATCAATGTCGTTTGGACAAGGAAGTGAATGCAAAATTTTTGTTGGTGCAGTTAGCTACAAGGACCAAGAAAAGAGTTCACCATTGGGTGAATTATTGTGCATTTTAGCATGACATGCCTACAACAACAAAACCTGAATTTTCTTCCTTTGGGTGCGTATATCATGCTATTGGGCATGGATTAGCTGTTTATTCATAGAACCAAGGTATATTGCTACAAGAAGGCCATTGAGTGTCTGAATGAGGTTGGATAAAAGACAATATTGCATGGAAAGAAAAAGCCTACATCAATGAGGATGGTTACAACCATGCAAGCTAAGCGCAACTACATAAAAGGATGTATATTTTTTTGTAGTACATATTTCCATTGATAAAGAGTTGGATGATGAGTATGGTGAAGTCCTGAGGAAGTATCCTATATTACAATAGTTCCAAGATGTTTTCCTTGCAGATATTCCAAAGTTTCCTCCTCATAGGGAGGTGGATTTCTCTATTGAGTTGATACTTGGAGAAACACCAACATCTAAGGTACCATACACGATGAGAACTCTTGATTTGGTGGAACTGAAGTTATAACTTAAAGAGATGCTTGATAAGGGATACATAAGGCCAAGTGTATATCCCTAGGGAGCACCAATGTTGTTTGTAAACAATAAGGATGGTACTCTCAGATTGTGCATTGATTATTGGTAGCTGAACAAGGTGACGATCAAGGACAAGTATCCATTGCCTGAGATTAATGATTAGTTTAATCAATTGAAGGGAGATACAATATTTTTGAATAATGATATGAGATCATGATGTAACAACCTTGATGAAAATTCCATGTAATAAAAGTTAATAAAAGCAAAAATAATAACAACGGTTGATGGAACATGTATTCCAAGATGAATGGTGGGAAACACATCCTAGTGGATGTTCATTTCATTTAATATGACTAAGGAAATTGGAAAAGGCAATGACAAAGGCATTTGGAAAGGAAAAATAGTTTTTTTTTCACATTTATTTATGAAAATAATGAAAACTAGGAGAAAAGGAAGGTGAAAGGTCACATGTTGCATGCGAGGAGGAAAGTGAATGAAAATAATGGAAAATGAAGAAAATAGAGACCTAATTGATAAAAATGATTCCAAGCATCAACTTGTAACCTTTTGTTAGTTCAATTTTGGAGCTCTCTCATTATTCTCTCTCTCTCTCTCACACACACACCTTGGACACTTAGATTTTTATTGGACAACTTTAGCATTGGATCAAGAAAGGAAAAGAAGGCAAGAAGAAGGAAGGAGTAAACAAGGAAGAGCAGGATCACACATCTATAGTAGGATTCTTTGCATGCATCAATTTGCATGTGTGATTTTCTAGCTAGATTTGGCATGCATGGTATTGCATGTGGTTCTTTGCTGTCATGACATGGTTTTTTCCTGGTGTGACAGTGTTTTCAACCTAGCCTGGCCATTTATGGATAGCCATGGTGTGATGGGGTTCTCATGTTTTGGTTGAGCTGGATTTCCGCCTGGATTCAAATCTAAGTGAGGTGGATCTTCGAAAAGAAGAAGACATGGCCGAGTGATCCCTGAACTAGAATGTGGATTTCGGTAAAGCCAATGGCCTATTGACCCTTGAAATAGACTATGGGTTGTGGTAAATCCAAATATTGTGTGCCTCGATGGGCCTAGGAATCCTCGACTAGTTAATGGTGGGATATATGGTAAATCCTAGAGGTGGCTGCCCTTGATTAGGCCAAGGAATCCTTTCTGGTGAATGCTGGGATATACGATAATTCGTAGAGGGTGGAGTCTCGGTTTAGGGCAGAGTGATCCGGTGTGGATTGCGGTAAATATTGAGAGACTAGGAGACAAGAAAATTCCTCATAGTGTAGGTGGAGAAATATGGTGGCATTCATGCTTGTTTTATGGCCTAGTGATCCAAGATGGATTGTAGTAAAGCCTAGTTTCTATTGATGGGGGTGAGGTGGTTTAGCCTCGGGATTCCCTGGTTGGTTCTTTGGTTTTGTGTCCCACATTCATGCTTGGAATATGTCACAAGGGTGATTGGATGAAGAGAGATTTGGCTCGGCCAATCTATGGTTGGGTGGAACGTGGAAGTCTCATCTCGAGTTGGTTTTTGAATTCATTAATAAGAGGTTCTCTCCTTGACATATTATGTGTAAATGTACTCATTTATATGTGGATTCTATGGCTGATTTATCCTTGAGATTTCTTTTGTTATTATGCTGGTTATAAGCATGTACTATGACAATGACAATGTATGGCTCTCCTCATGTTTTTATTTGTAAATGAATAAAAAATGTATTTATGACCTAATAGATGATAATGCAACTAATGACATAAGGGAACAATGCTTCTTAGTGATTCTCAAATAACTATGATACCGCTATGCTCAGATATGTTGTTTAAACACGTAGATTACATATTTGTGACATGTTTGACGAAATTCATTTCATGGCTAGTAGGGCAGTAGTCTAGACCTTGTCAATGTTTTTGCAAATTTATCATTTTTCTATTGTGTAAAATAATTTATTAACTTGCCATTGAGTTTTGGGCAGTGACCCAGATTATGTGCTTAAAAAGTGGCAAAAATATCACGGACGTTGGCACGAGTTTGTGGGAAAAATTCCTTGGAAGCACACATGCCCATATTGTGGGAGCTTCCAAAGCCTCCCAGATGCACCCTTGCCCATATCAAGGGAGCGTCTAGGGGTTTAAAGGTATAAAAACCCACTGGGACCCAGGGGCTGGCTACCTGAGTGGTTGGGATGGATCCTGGGAGTTTTTTCACTGATGTGGAAGGTCTGTGTGATGTGTTTCCATCGATTCCACTTCTTTAAGCTCACATAGGAGGTTGAATAAGATCATAGTATCCTCTCATCTCATGTTTACCTTGGTTGGCTGGTTACTTGGGTAGATGTGGGAGAAGGGTGTTACAGAGTGGTATCAGAGTGGGTTTAATTCTATTTGGGGATCGTATGGTTTCCTTTCTCTTTGGGTGATATCTGATACCATAGAGTGGTATCAGAGCATGGTTCACCCCTTGGATTGGATGGGAGGTGTGTGTTAGTAATGCATTCATATCGATTTCATATGTGTTCCTTATGCTTGTAGTCTATGTGATTGTTGCATATGCATGTCGTTGGTCATAGTTACAATGGTTTCACCATGTGAAAATTGATGGTGTTGTTTATTGGATGTGGTCATCATGAATGCATGTCAGTTGTATATGCATTTGTTATGCATGTCAATATCTATATTTTGTTAGGAATGCATTTTCATGGTTAAGACTGTTGTCCATGATGTAATTGTATGCATTTTAGGTCATCATGATGTTTTTGGTATGTTATGATGTTTATGTGTTGGTTGAGATAGAGCAGGA
Source organism: Pinus albicaulis (assembly GCA_034641835.2). Classification (NCBI taxonomy): domain Eukaryota; kingdom Viridiplantae; phylum Streptophyta; class Pinopsida; order Pinales; family Pinaceae; genus Pinus; species Pinus albicaulis. The sequence continues at coordinate 614,550,089 of CM076570.1, read as the reverse complement.
GATGCAAAATCATCAAAGCGAAGTTGCGACACTAGACTTTGGGGTAAGAGCAGATCATTGTACATGTATTGTATGTTTGGCATATAGGTATTTTAGTTAATGGATTGATATATGCATGTTTGTCATTTTATTATAGTTGTGGTTACATGCATGGTAGATGTTAGTGAATCTGTGTGGTCATATGAACATGTGTCGAATAGTCATGAATGATAGTAATGAGTTGTTATATGCATTGTTGTTGTTGTTTTATGTTAGTTAGCTTGATGATTATGTTATATGTTAACTTTTTGTTATTATATGTTAGTTAACTTGATGATTATGGTTATTGTATTAAGATATCGATGTTATATGTATAGTGTTAACCTAGATTAAACTATGCAAATAGTTATGGTTACAATATTCTGGTATGATTTGACATATTTGTGATATTGTGTCATACTAATTTGGACTGACTATGTAGATGTGATTTTTATGCATGAATGATAATTATTTATGAAATGATGAGGTGAACATGTTAGTTAGTTACTATTATGGATATCATGACCTTATTTATGATTGAGTTGATATGTTGTGAATTTATACTATACTAATTAGATTGATTGTGCAGACAAGATAGCCTCCCCTGAGATACATTAAGGTATGCGTTTTCTTATGTCATTTATTTGGTGTTTGAATGTTTGATTATGTCATCTATTCAGTGTTTGAGTGCTTGGTGTCTATCATGTCACCTATATTTTTTTTGAATGTTTTATTAATTACATGATATGAGCATGTGTCTATAAGATTACATGAAGCAATGATCTTGTTTTAAGATGGTTCTACTAACACACTATGTGTTGAGATAACTAGTGTGTACTTGAGTATAAGTAGGTGATAGTTGTAGTATTATGATTTTGACTATTAGTTGATTATGACATGATTGTTAGTCTTGGTAAAGGTTGATTCTAGTTAATAAATATGATGGCTTGATCTTTGAAACATGTGGTTGACATGTGTAAACATTTGCAGGGAAACATGTTTGGTATTAGCATGATGATAAGGTAATGTTTGATGTGTTTATATAACTAATATTTGGGTGATGTGATAGTACATAGTAAGACTTAATTGCAGCAAGGAAAAAGGTAAAAGAAAGGAATTCGGTGAGAATTCCTTGGCTATGTTTGGAAACCCCAATTCCAAATGAATGAGTGCTTTTCATACAGGAAGTCTTCTTAACCCTAATTCCGAAATTATGTGGATATGTGATATATTTATGAACATGTATTTGACATGTATAACAATTGGTTTCTAGTTATGGATGGATTATTCAAGGATTGGAGTCCCTTGAGAGATGATATATGTATGTGTTTAGGTACAAGGCAGTGTGCTTGGAATTACAAGGTAAGGTAAATTGTATATTGTATGTTTATATTATACGTTGACACTTATATGTTTATAGGAGTATATTGCAGGGGATTGCATGGAAAAAGAGACTGACATGAAACCTTGAAGAAGGCTCAGGTTGAGATTTCATTTGGAAGTATTGGGAAGCCAAGGGGGCTTGAGTCATGGTGTTTTTTGCTAGTCTTGTGCTTTTGGTCTCTTGTGTTTTGTTGAGCTTGATTTGCAATCTTGATTGCACCTAGTGTATGGCCATGCCACTTTGTTGCGGTGTCATATTTGTTTTGGTTTCTCATGGTCTTCTTCTTGTTTGTTATTTTTATTGGATTTTATGTTTTGAGAGTCTTGGGAATTGGTTGGGAAGGAGGAAAGTTAATGGAGCTTCGGGGAAATATGAATGAAACCCAATAGGTAATGTAAGGCCTGAATGAAGCTTGATGCATGTATAAGGGTAGCTGAAGGTAGGAATATGAAAAGCAGTTAGACTGGTTGGGTCCATTGAGGTAAATGGATGGTTGCAAAACAGTTGCGAGGAAGGTAACACACAAGGTAAAGTGAATGGATATGAGGTGTTAGTTTCCTTGGCTATGTTAGGAACTGTTGTTCTCAATCTTGTGCATGTTGCGCATGAATAAAGTAAGTTCTCTTAACCTAGAATTTATGATATCTAGCAATTGTGTTGTGATCATGATTATATTGATGTTCATATATGTATACATGTATGTATGTATGTATGTATGTCGTGTCTGACAGCGTCTTCATGGATCATGATTGTTTAATGCTAATATTATATGTATATATGTGTGTATGCATGTCATTTTCTGACAGGATCATGATTATTTTATGGTAATGATTATATATATGTATGAATGTATGTATCTATGTCATTGTATGATAGGATTTCCAAGGATCATTCTTGTGGAGGAATTATTGCTTATGCAGGCGAATGACATGAAGAGGTTCTTGGTATTATGAGGAATCAAGTGGGAAGAGTAACCCTGATAGATCTATGAGGTCAGTATCATGTGGAAATGAATTGATATTATATGCTTGTACTATGCCTGCGTTTATGTTATGGACATGTAATGATGAGGGGTACATTAGCGAAGTGAAATTAGTGTGATTTGCGACATGCTAGGATAAGCATGGATAGTGGAAAGACATTAGAAGCAAGGCTTCTTGTGGGGACAGTGTGTGGTGTATCGATGTGTAGTACTACTATTGTGCATATGTTTCACACATTGTATATTCAGTGATTGGACCTATGGTGATGTGTACATGTAACATATGTAGTATTGTGTACATATGATGTTGTATGCCTATTGTATATATGGTGTTGTGTGTATATTTCATATGCAGTGCTAGGTTTAGATGGTGCTATATACATGTTAGATATGCAGTGCTGTGTACATATCATATTGTGTGCATGTTGGATATGCGGTGTTGTGTGCATATGGTGCTGTGCGCATGTTGGATATGCGGTGCTGTGTGCATATGGTGCTATGTACATGTAGTATATGGAGTGCTCTGTACATATGGTGTTGTGTGCATGTTGTACATATGGTGCTTGTACATGTGGTGTTGTGTGCATGTGGTGCTGTGTGCAGGTGGTGCCGTGTACATGTTGTGCATGTGGCACTGTGTACATATGGTTTCGTGTACATGTCATGCATGTGGTGCTGTGTACATGTGGTATTGTGTACAAATTGTACAGGTGATTCAATGTGAATGTGGCATTGTGTACATGTTGTGCAAGTGGTGTCATGTACATGTGATGTTGTGCACATAGTGTGCATGTGGTGTTGTGTGCAGGTGGTGTTGTGTACATGTGGTATTGTGTACATGTTGTGCTTATGGTACTGGTATACATGTGGTATGGTGTGCATGTCATACATGTTGTGTTGCGAGAATGCAGAACTATGTATGTGCATTGTGTAGTCGTGGTATAGTGACATGTGCATTCATTGTGTTTTACTCTATGTATGTATTGTGCTATGTTGTACACTAGATGTAGGTGTATGTATTTTTTTGTGTTGTACACCAGATGTAGCTGTATGTATTTTGTTGTGTTATACATTGAATATAGGTGTATGTGTTGTGTCATACACCAGATACAGATGTAGGAGTTGTGTTGTACACCAGATGTAGGTGTATGTGTTGTATGTCAGGTGTAGCTGCATGTATTGCATGGTTTTGTATCACATGTGTGGTTGTATATGTGTGATGCACACTATGTTTATGTGTACATTGTTGAATAGAAGGCACTGGGTGCTTGCCGGGTGTGGCAACCAATATTGTGTATGTACATAAAGAACAAAGGTATAATTAAGGATCGATGAAGGATAAGTATCAATATTTTATTTCAGTTTTATTATGCATGTGATTTATGATTCTAACTTATGATGGTTACATGTGATTTATGATTATAATTTATGGTGATTTCATGCGATCCATGATTTTAATTTATGATTGTTGCGTTTTGAGCTAACTAGATGTGATATGCTTATACATGATGATTTGACCAAGAAATTGGTTTGACTTGTTGTGACAGGAAGTGAACATAATTGAAAGTGTACCTTATCGATGAGCTACTAATGAGGTATGATGTGAATTTATTTCAATTTATTTTGAATCTAATGTCAGTTATGCATTTGGTACGTGAAGCAAAAAAATTTCTAGTTGGGTGGTTGAGACTCATTGCAAGAATTAGCGTCAACAACCAAAGGAATTAAAACAAGCAACAATATGCTGGTAAAACACTTCTGGAGAAGGTTCGTTGTGGGACATTAGCACCCAATAGTGTCCATTTATTTCCATGAGCATGCAATGAATGATATGATGGCTTTGAGGCATGTATATGAATTTGTTATTTGAGCTTCTGATGTGAGGAAGCATTGCCAAGGGATGGATCGACCAGGATAGGAGATGTCGGGGAACTTGGAGGGTGAGTGATTGCATGGAAGGGGATGACCGGATTGCCTTAGGGACTGTGTATAAGAGAAGGGAAGGTTTGGGATGGATTTTTTTTTGGTCATTAGCATTGCAAGTTGGAATTATATGCACATTGGGAGTGTGCCCTGAAAAATGAGACGGTAACTATGCACTGAGTGGACAAGTGGTGCATGATTGTAGCGCTGGATATTGGATGCGACTTTGGCTCTAACAGTGGATTTTGGACTACCTGGGAAGGAACTGAATCCTGGTACTACTTTAAGGGTGGAGGTGTGAGCCTCTGGATTCCCTTGTTGCGGATGCAAACACCATATCCTTTTATTGCTGGTTGAGAAAATGTTTATATGTGTATATTATTGTAAAGACCATAATGAGCTGTGTTATAAAGCTCCAATAAACGACATGATTGTCATGTTTTCACTAGGTGATCATTGTAAATAATACAATGAGTTGTGTTATGAATATCCATGGGAATTATGTTTTGTATTCAACAATCTTATTGGTTGTACGTGTCATTGAACACCTAGGATGGTGTTCCCCCAAGGGGGAGGGTTCTGTAACAATCTTGGTGAAAATTCCATTTAATAAAAGTTAATAAAGGAAAAAATAATAGCAACGGTTGATGGGACATGTATTCCAAGCTGAATGGTGGGAAAAACATCCTAGTGGGTGTTCATTTGGATTAATATGGCTAAGGAAATTGGCAAAGGCATTTGGAAAGGAAAAATGGAAATTTTGGCACATTTGTTTATGAAAATAATGGAAAATAGGATAAAAGGAAGGTGAAAGGTCACAGGTTGCATGTGAGGAGGAAAATGAAGGAAAATAATGGAAAATAAAGAAAATATAGGCCTAATTGATAAAAAGTCTTATGAGGATCAATTGGTAGCCTTTTGTCAGTTCAGCTTTGGAGCACTCTGTTTATTCTATCTCTCTCTCTCACCCTTGGAAACTTAGATTTTTCTTGGAGCACTTTGGAATTAGATCAGGAAAGGAAAAGATGGAAAGAAGAAGTAAGGAGAAAGCAAGGAATATCAAGATCAAGCATCTACAACATGATTCTTTGCAGGTATTGAATTGCATGTGTGATTTTCTTGCTAGATTTGGCATGCATGGTATTGCATGTGATTCTTTGTTGTCATGGCATGGTTTTTTCTAGGAGTGACAATGTTTTCAGCCTAGCCTGGCCATTTCTGGATAGTAATGGTGTGATGGAGTTTTGATGTTTTAGTTGAGCTAGATTTCCAGATGGATTCAAAGTTGAGTGACATGGATATTAGAAAAGAATAAGACATGGCCTAGTGATAATTGAACTAGAATGTGGATTGTAGTAAATCCACTGGCCTAGTGACCCCTGAACCAAACTATCGGTTGCAGTAAATCTAGGTATTGTGTGCCTCAGTGGGCCTAGGAATCCTTGAACAATTAATGGTGGGATATACGGTAATGCCTAGAGGGCCGAGTCTCAGTTTAGGGCATAGTGATATGGTGTGGATTGCGGTAAATCCTAAGAGACTAGGAGACAGGAAAATTCCTTGCGGTGTAGGTGGAGAAATATAGTGGCATTCATGCTTGTTTTATGGCCTAGTGATCTAGGATGGATTGCGGTAAAGCCTGGTTTCTATTGATGGGGGTGAGGTGGTTTAGCCTCAGGATGCCCTGGTTGGTTATTTTGGTTTTGAGTCCCACATTCATGCTTGGGATATTTCACAGGGGTGATTGGATGAAGAGAGATTTGGCTCAGCCAATCTATGGTCGGGTGGAACGTGGAAGTCCCATCTTGGGTTGGTTTTTTCATTTATTAATAAGAGGTTATATCCTTGAAATATTATGTGTAAATGTACTGGTTTATATGTGGATTCTATGGCTGATGTATCCTTGATATTTCTTTTGTTATTATGCTAGTTATAAGCATGTACCATGAGAATGATGATGTATGACTCTCCTCATGTTTTTATTTGTATATGAATAAAGAATGTATCTATGACCTAATAGATGATAATCCAACTAATTATATAAGGGAACAATGCTTCTTAGCAATTCTCAGATAAGTATGAGAGCCCTATGCTCAGATATGTTGTTTAAACATGTCGATTACATATTTGTGACCTGTTTGACGAAATTCCTTTCATGGCTAGTAGGGGTCTGGTCTATACCTTGTCAATGTTTTTGGAAATGTATCATTGTTCTATTGAGTAAATTCATTTCTTAACTTGTAATTGAGTTCTGGACAGTGGCCAAGATTCTGGGCTTAAAAAGTGGCACAAAATCCCACAGAAGTCGGCACAAGTCTATGGGAAAAATTCGCTGGAAGCATGCATGCCCATACTGTGGGAGCTTCTAGAGCCTCCTAGATGCACACTTTCCCATATCAAGGGAGCATCCATGGGTTTAAAGGTATAAAAACCCAGTGGGACCCAAGTGTTGTCTACCGGAGTGGTTGGGATGGCTCCTGGGAGTTTTTTTGTTGATGTGGAAGGTCTATGTGATGTGTTTCCATTGATTTCACTTCCTTAAGGTCACCTAGGAGGTTGAATCAGATTGTAATAGCTTCTCGTCACATGTTTAGGGCCCGGTTGGCTGATTACTTGGGTAGATGTGGGAGGAGGGTGTTAGAATATCCATGTATTTACATTTTCCAGTAGCAGTTAACCCCAACAAAAACTGCACTGTCTCAACCTCCGACATTCTTGTATAGTAGTTTTTCTTCATATTTTATGTACTAGGTCTCTAGAGGCTTGTTTGGCCTAACTTGAGTGTATTTTTCCTCAAGATCTTGTACACATTTGCTGTTATAATGTTTAATATAATGGCTATATGATTTGCTCTCATTTATGTGTTGATATGTCACTGCATTTTCTAGTTTTATGTTCTATATTCCTGTTTTTTCTATTTTGGAATATTACATCAATTGTGTAAAGGAGGACCTATCAATGGAAGGTTTCTCAAGCATTATTCCTTTTGATTAAGTCATATGGAAGAAACACCATTGTATATATTCCTTTTTTCATTTCCCATTTGTAGGTGTGGATGATTACACAACAAATATTATTATTTGGACCATGAATCTATATTCAATGTTCATTCAAATTCTGAGTCTACTTACCAATTTCGAAAAGAACTTTGAGACGTTACGCAAAAACATTTATTTAAAGTATATTTTCAAGAATCTGTTTTCAGATTTTATATATTACCCAATTTCCTATAGATTCCAAATTATACTAAGTGTGAGGGACCATTTCTAAAAGTGTGTGGAGGGGAGAAATTTTATGTTACTTACTCCGCACACCCATTCTCTTGCATAACACTCCTTCCTTGTATGCATTAAAAATACATTTTGTTTAATATTGGATGATAAATATCTAATTGAAAAATGTCAAATAAAAAATGAATTTAGTATTTAGGAAGCTCAAATTAGATGAACCCACATAGAGACAGTAGTGGGGACAGTTAATCGTACCCAAAATTTTCATGTCTCAAACTTTTGTAGTTATTTTTACTATAAAGCTTGAAATATATTATATATTTTAATCATTTAAATTTTTGTGTAGTGTGAAGGTGTAGAAGAAGCTTTCATTGTGCTTCCTGGTTGTTGAATAATGTAACTAGGTTTGGTCTTCATTATTGATGTATTTGAAAAAAAAAATTTATTATTATTAAATAACTTAATAAAGCATTGGTTTAATGCTTGGGTCGTATTTAGCTTAAGGTACCAATTGTGGACTTCTAGGTTAGCTGTTACAGATTTAAATTTATCCAATTTTTGGGATTTTAAATCATGTAACATTAGGTTGTCAAAAGGCTCCTCCATCAAGTCATCTTCTTCAAGGTCATCATCCTCGACCTCTTAAAAAAAATCTACTTCAAAGATAGCCCTCAAGTCAAGTGATACAAGTCATCAAAGTCACATCGTTAAGTCGACCTCAATCAATCTTCCAGTCGGCTCAAATTAAGACACAACACTTCACACTGTCATGTCAGCTCAATAACTATGGAAAAAAACTATATATATATAGGGATATAGTTTTGCATTTATACCACATAATTTTGGATATATTTTAAGTTTTTATATCATAATCACATATTCGGTGGTGTTACAGGAGGATAAGGTCTCGGTGCATATTACATATTTGGGTAACTTCAGTGTTATGATGATGCTTGGAACCTATTACATATTTGGGTAACTTCAGTGCTATGATGATGCTTAGTGATTTTAGTTATGAAGATGCTTGGTTATCTCAGCTATGATGTTTAGCATTATGAATATGCTTGGTTATCTCAGCTATGATGCTCAGTGTTATGCCGATGCTTGATTTTTATCTTAGTGATGATGCCCAGTGATACGTTTCTATCTCAAACTCAGTCAAGGTAATGAGGATGGAGTTTAGGTGAAAGAAAAGGAGATATCAGTGTCATGGAGATATCAGTCTTTGTACCATAATGAATCATTTTTTCTAGGTAAACGTTTTAGATGTACTAGGTTCTTTCTGCAAATTTTGAATGAGTGTCCACAACTCTTCATCATTCTTCCATTTATTATCCACTCAGGTTGGATAATAAAAATGACATAAAGCATTACTTCCACATCCTCATCCTTTTTTGTGAGTGCATCTGTAACAAAATTTTGCTTCCATTTTTTTATAGAGTATTTAAAAGTGATAACCCAAAATTTTTGTGACCCATTTTTTCTACTCTTATGAAGATAATATTTTTTCCAAAAATTACTTAAGACTATCATGATCTGTTTTTACCTTGAAGTGTCTTCCCATTAGGTAAGGCCACCGTTGCTATAGTGAATGTAGTATTTCCAACATTTCCTTCTTGTAAATAGGTTTCTTTACTTACTTTCCTTTCATTGGATGACTTTAAAAATAAATGGGTCTTCCTTATTGCACTAAAACCGCACCAATTTCATTTCCCAAGGCATCACATTCCATAATAAAATTTTTTGTGAAGTCTGGTGTAGCTAAGATCGGTGCTTGACACATTGCCACTTTAAAATGTTCAAAGGCCTTAGTTGCTTTTGGAGTCAAAGAAAATGCATATTTATTCAGTAATTATGTTAGAAGTGCCGATATTCTCCCATAATTTTTAACAAACTTTCAATAATACCCTGTTAACCCCAGAAATCCTAGAAAATGCTTTTGGTTTTGGGGATTTTCCGTTCCTTCATGGATTTAATTTTTTTCAGGGTCTACCTTAACACCCTCATGAGATACAATATGACCCAAATATTCCACCTCCTGTACTCCAAAGAAACATTTGGAGGTTTTTTCATATAATTTTTTCTCCTCCAATAGTTTGAGCACCCTGTCAACATGTTTAACACGATCCTTCCAAGACTTGTTGTAGATTGGTATATAATAAAAAAAACTAACATAAATTTTCTAAGGGTTTGAAAATGGAATTCATCAAACCTTGAAATGTGGAAGGTGCATTAGTAAGGCTAAAAGGCATGACCAAAAATTCGTAATGACCCTCATGAGTTCTGAATGTTGTTTTTGAAATGTCTTGAGTCTTCATTCTAATTTGATGATATCTAGAAAAAAGATCCAGCTTGGTGAAGTAAATTGCTCCATGTAATTAATCCAATAATTCATCAATGACGGGGATGGGAAATTTATCTTTAATAGTGAGCTTGTTGAGCTCCCTATAATCTGGACACATACGCCATGATCAATCTTCTTGTGCACCAATAATACTGGAGCAGAGAAAGTTTGACTAAGTTGAATTATACCGTCGTCTAGCATTTCTGCAACCATACGTTCAATCTCACTCTTTTGAACATAAGGATACCTGTAAGTCCTGATGTTTGAGGAACACTTCCTGGAATCAAATGAATAGCATGATCATGATCATGAATAGGTAGGATTCTTTTAGGAGTCTCAAAAACCTTGGAATGATTGTCCAATACTTTTTTGGAGATCTAGAGAAATAGATGATTTTGATGTTTGAACCTCTAGTGAGCATTTTTGTGAAACTACGCCTCGTTGTTCTTTCTTTAGAAGATTTTTCATGACATTAGAGCTGCGTATATTTCCCTTCTTCCCTGTGATACCCCGTAATTAAACTTTATTTCCTTTTGAAAAAAAGTTCAAGAAAATTTCTTGAAAATTAAAAGCCATCGTCCCCAAATATTGTTTATAGTTCTTCCATTTTCAACCATCACTTGACACTCTGATGTTGGGTATAGGAAGAAATTCATTTCCTCAGCTACATTATAACGAATAAAATTATGCGTACTACCCAAATCAATGAACACTATTACATTTTTCTTCTTGATATGTCCTTCTATATTGAGAGTTTGAGGAGTGGTAATTCCTGCCAATGCATTATAGGATATGGTCGGATTCATTTCTTCTTCCTCTAGGGTTTTTCCCTGGTGTATATCCTCTTCTTTTGAAGTTTCTTGTTCCTTTTCTTCCTCTTCTTCACAATATATGTAAAACAATTTCTTCTCAGCACACTTATGGCCTTTAGTGTATTTGCTGTCACAAATATAACAAATCCATTTTGCTCTTTTTTCTTCCAATTTTTATGGTGTCAACCTTATAGATTGTGGAAGTCTAGGAGTAGCAACACTTCCATATTTATATATGTGAGTCGTAGGCTTCCTTATCGCCATAGTTGTCTTTCAATTATTCTTTCCAACCTGAATTCCTTCTCCAATGAATTAGGCTCCTAAAGGTGAACCTCATGTTGCATGTTATCCTTTAAAGTCCTTATGAAGACATCAATCATGTGCTCCTCTGGAATATTCTTTACCCTTATATTCAATTTTTGGAAGTCCTCAATGTGCACCACCATTGAACCCTTTTGTTTGAGATTTATCAATTGGTTAAAGAAGGTGTTGCTCTTTGTATCCTCAAAATGTGCTATCATTTCATCCATAAAAATTGACCAAGTGAAAATTTGTTTACAATAGAAAATCTGTCGATACCATACAAATGTATTTTTTTCTAAATATAAAGTTGCAATACATACCTTTTGTGTGTTTTGCACATTATGGAGATCAAAATATTGCTCCATCTATAGTATCCATGTTACGGGATCCTGGCCATCAAACTTCCTCATATCGATATTTGGAATATGGTGGGTCTTCAATCCAATGTTAGAGTTTATGAAATCATGATTAACATTTATTTTTTTCTCATCGTGAGTTTCCTCTACTACCTTTTCATAATTAGGAACCATTTCTTGAAGCAACTTTGTCAAACCTTCCTTCAATCCTTCCATGCCTGCTTTTAGTTTTTCTTCTATACCATCGATATTAGCTTCCATGTCATTATTCAAACCATCCATTTCAGTCTTCAAACCATCCATATTAGATTCCATGCCTTTCATTTCTTTCTTCAAACCATCCATCTTAGCTTCCATTTCATTTTTTGTTACTCTTTGCGGGTGCGAAATTTGTTGCACTTGGTCTCGTAATTTTGAGATATCATGTTGCACTTCTTCCTCTTCATGAGTCATAGTAGAGAATTTTGAGGGATTAATGGTTGTGGAATTATTTTTGGGGGGAATTTTAGAACCCAATACTAATATCTGTTCTTCAATATGCCCTTGGAATCACTTCAAACTAATTTTTCAAACAAGACTTATGCAATTTAAAAAGACAAATACACACTTTTTTCTTGCTTTTGAGGAGCTCGATATTGAAACTAATGTATATATGTAATTTCGTGTGTTCAAGATCTTAAATTACGTTTTTTCGTAGCCCTCTGTGTCTTCTTTCAAATTCCATAGGTTAGACCTAATTTGGATTCTTCAAGACAAAGTTATGCCCAATCTCCCACAATGACCTAATTATGGGTTGTTTCAGTAGAGTGAACTTGTAGGGTGTGCCACGTGTCACTGTTTTGACCTTCACCTCTAAAATCTATAGACACAAAACTACGTTTCATGCACTTTTAGGTAATTTGTACATAATTCACATCCAATGCCTAAAGCGAAATTTATGATGATTTTCCTGCAGTCACCTGTTTGAGGTGAAATTTCGAAGTCTGCAAAAATCCTAACTTCCACATATCATATCTCCGAAGATATTGCAAACCAAGGTATGAAATTTTTACCCGATGTTCCTCAAGATTTTGTCTCAAATGGTTTTTTTTTTTGCTTTTGAACCTTCACATAATTTTTTTTTATAGCTACAATTCCAAGATGACCTGTTTGTAGCAACGAAACCCTAGAATTCAAAGCTTTGATACCAAATGTTATGAAATTGGCTTACAAAATAGAAGAAAATATAGATCAATGGCTTAGAAATAAGCCTCTTAGAGGGGGAAACATCCATTACATTACATAAACAAACAATTATTGGATGATACAAATAAAAAAATCTCCTTTTTATATATAGGAGTCCAATGGGTCACCATATAATCCTAGCCAACATAACAATAACAATGTAAGGGCACAAACATAAAAATAGTGGGCTTCTATGGGGCACAATAATAAAAATATGGGGAATACATGGGTACAAAAATAACAATAAGGGGGCTATAATAACAATAACAATAACAATAAAGGGATACACTAGTATTGTAGGGACATAGCACAATGTCAACACTATCTTGGTGCTTTCATAATACAATGAGATCAATTCGGTGCATGCCATCACTAAAGGAATCTGAAGTCTATCCTATGAAGTTGATAGTGCTAGGAATATACTAAGAAGAAATGTATCCTTAAACATCTGAAGTGTAAGGAATCAAGTGAGTATCGATGCTACAAACTAAAGGTATGAAATTACGGTGTATGTATATAAGCATTTGAATTTCTATAATACTTGTTTCAATCTAGTCTAAGGTCAGTAATATCCTATTAGAATCGTAATCCTCTCCCTCTAGGATTTACAAAGTAATATAGATATAAAATGAATGTATTTTTGTCAAATTAAGTTGATATTATATATCTTATAATTCCATACCTCATGATTGTATAAAATATCTAACTTGAGAAAATTAAGTTATGATATTATCACATGGTTTTGCTTGAGAGTATGTATTGCAGGTATAAAATACCATGATTTACACCTCTAATGATCAAGGAGTATGAAGGAAGGAATCACAATAAGGTTTTTCAAAAAACAAAGGTATGTCTTAGATTATAAATCTTTGTTAATTCTCTTTGGTAAATCCAATCTACTCTACTAACATTTGTTATGTTTTAGCTCTCTTGAATCTTAAAATATTCTTGCTTGGGGTGATTCATCATTTGATGAATCTATGCACCTTATACATCTCTAATTGTCTGCATAAAAGGAACCCTAAAAGGTTTTCTTGAAACCCTAACCTAAGGGTATGTTGATAATATGTGAAACCCTAAACCTACTTAGGGATATTAATGAAGAAATGACTATACTAATTGATGTGTTGATAAAGTTGTGTTTGGGATTTTGATATGATCATGGAAGCTCTAACACATTACGGTTGAAATGATGTTGTTTGAAATCTAGAACCTTTGAAGTCTTGATGGAACAAGGGTTTTCTTTGAAAATGAACCGAAACCCTAAGTTTTGGTTAGGTCTACAAGAAAAATCCTTGTTATAGGTATATGTTCTTTTGATTGAATCCCTAACTTAGTCTAGGTCAATGCATGTCTGATATATTACAATTGTGTAATCATATGATGTGCTTATGCATGATGGTAATCTCCTAGATATATGAGCTGACCAAATTTCCAATTATCATAAGTCCTATGGTTTGGAAACAAGCCTAGTCAAAGTTTGAAATCCTAGGATGATTATTTAAAAGTCTAGGGTTTATAAACTAAATCATAGTAATGTTTAAATTATCTAGTATGTGTATTCCTATGATTCAATATAATGTTGCTAAGAATTTATAAATGGAAAATCTAGGGTTTACATCAAACCCTAGTAGAAGCTATTCATGATATGTTTTGATGGTCAATCTAAAATATAGGGATTGCAATGGAAGTTGGTCATATTAATAACTATGTTGTGGTTTACTTTGATTGATTTTAGGATCCTTGTGGGAAGTCTAATATAAACTCTGAAAGACATTAGATACTTTTTCTTTTGATTTATTTCTAGGGATCGTATATGACAAAAATAATATTTTTTCATCTTAATTGAATTTCTGATGTGATTTAGTGTTTGTAAAAAACTTGGGAGAGAAATTTAAGTAATGAAGGATATTCTCTTGATTAATTATGTAAAGTATAAATGCTTCCACTACTATAATTTTCATGCTATGACTAACTTCATGCTTCTACATAATTGGTTGTACTTGTTATCTAAGTTATGTAGGTACATCATATTGGTGAAGAAGTTTGTAAGAGAAGTTGATATGATCAACATGATGAGAGGAATGGAAGCCATGAAGAATTATCCAACACTAAAGGAAGAATTTAATCTCCCTACATTAAGAGGAAGCCTAGATAGAAGAACTCTCCCTAGTTAAGAGGGAGGGTACAACATAAGTCTTGGTTGGAGAATATATACAGGACCAAATGTTGCTACATGTGAAGTAGGAGGAGGAATATTCTCTAAAATATTAAACTGATAGTCCTACTGAAATTAGCTGAAGAGAAACATGGAAAACTTGTAGGTTTTCTTTGATTATATACTAGAATGTGTATTTCTTATTGGGGTTGTATTTGTACATGTGAACCTCTCGAAGGATTTGATAGACGTTGGTTACCAATCAATTTGATTGGGAGAGACTGGTTATCCATGATATGCTAGATCAAGGGTGTTGAGGATTTGTGAGTGAAGAATTTACTGGGAGAACATCTGGTTGGCACTATGTGTTGATGTCTAGTTCCCAAAGTAGGGAGGGTGTCGTTGTTAATAGAGCTCTGAAATTTCATTATGCACCTAGATCCCTGGGTTGATGGTTAGCAAGTAAGCCTTATGATACCTAGAGTGGCTGAAAGCTTTAGTCCATCTTAGTCCCACTTGGATAAATTTCCTTGGTCAGGAATATAGTCCATGGCATTGCGGTGCCTAAATTGTAGAGTGACCAAATGGATAGATTTCCTTGGTTGTGAATCTAATCCATGGAATTACGGTGCCTAAAATTCTTCATAGATAAAGTGAGATCTTCCATGTACTTCTTTTATATATGAATACCTCACTAGTTAAGAGGGAGTGTTGAAGAATGTAACTAGGTTCGGTCTTCATTATTAATCTATTTGTCAATTTAACGAGTTCAGGTTATAGGGCCAGGTCAGTTCATGCCGTATTGTAAGGGCGCCTAGGGAAACACACGGTTCGGGTGGGTCGAGTAAGGTGATCTGGTCGGGTCAGGTCGTGCCGTGTGAGGCCGCCCAAGGAAATGCATTAGGGTGTGTCGAGTTGGGTCTAGTCGGGTCGTGTCATGTGAGGCCACCCAAGGAAAAGCGCGTTCGTACGGGTTGGGTCGAGTTGGGTCTGGTTGAGTCGTGTCGTGTGAGGCCACCCAAGGAAACACGTTCGTATGGGTCGGGTCGAGTCGTGTGATGGTGCTCAAGGAAATGCGTTCAGGTGGGTTGGGTTGGGTCCAGTCGCGTCTCGTCGACGTGTGAGGCCGCCCAAGGAAACACGTTTGAATGGGTCGGGTCGAGTCGTGTACTGATGGCGCTCAAGGAAACGCGTTCGGGTAGGTCGGGTTAGGTTTGGTCAAGTCTTGTCATGTGAGGCTGCCCAAGGAAACATGTTCGTATGGTTTGGGTCGAGTCGTGCAATGGTGCTCAAGGAAACGCGTTCAGGCGGGTTGGGTTGGGTCTGGTCGGGTCGTGTCGTGTGAGGCCGCCCAAGGAAACACATTCGTATGGGTTGGGTCGAGTCGTGTACTGATGGTGCTCAAGGAAACGCATTCGGGTGGGTCGGGTTGGGTCTGGTCGGGTCTTGTTGTGTGAGGCCACCCAAGGAAACACATTCGTATGGGTCGGGTCGAGTCATGTGATGGCTCCCGATTAGCGAGAAACGAGTTCAGGTTATAAGGTCAGGTTGGTTCGTGCCGTAATGTAAGGGCGCCCAAGGAAACACGTGGTTCAGGCGGGTCGGGTTGGGTGCTCTTGTCGGGTCAAGTCGTGCCATGTGAGGCTTCCCAAGGAAACGTGTTCGGGCGTGTCGAGTTGGGTCTAGTCGGGTTGTGTCGTGTAAGGCCACCCAAGGAAACGCGTTCGTATGGGTCGGGTCGAGTTGGGTCTAGTCGAGTCGTGTCGTGTGAGGCTGCCCAAGGAAACACGTTCGTACGGGTTGGGTCGAGTCGTGTGATGGCATTCAAGGAAACACGTTTGGGTGGGTCGGGTTGGGTCTGGTCGAGTCTTGTCGACATGTGAGGCCACCCAAGGAAACACGTTCATACAGGTCTGGTCAAGTGGTGTACTGATGGCACTCAAGGAAACGCGTTCGAGTGGGTCGGGTTGGGTCTGGTCGGGTCTTGTCATGCGAGGCCGCACAAGGAAACATGTTCATACGGTTTGGGTCGAGTCGTGCGATGGTGCTCAAGGAAACGTGTTCGGGCGGGTCGGGTTGGGTCTAGTCAAGTCTTGTCATGTGAGGCCGCCCAAGGAAACACATTCGTAGTATGGGTCGGGTCGAGTCGTGTGATGGCACCCAATTAGCTGGAAATGAGTTCGAGTTAGGTCAGGTTGGTTCATGCCGTATTGTAAGGGCGCCCAAGGAAACACGTTCGGGCAGGTCGGGTTGGGTCTATTGAGATTGCAACAAGATGAGGAGCTTAGTGGAAAGGAGTCGCCTTCACTAAGGGGCCCGCAGGGTATTTTTGGCGCAAGGTCTATTTTTAGACATATGGATCATGTTTTATGAGTTGCAGGATGCTATTTGTGGATGGTTGGTTAAGTCGGGAAAAATATATGGACTTCTATTTTTAGACATATTGGGCGGAATCTATTTTTAGATTGCCAGTCTAGAAATAGATATGTCGAATATTATTAGCTCTTAATAATATTTGGACTCTAAACATTATCTTATCATCTTGGAGCACTTCAATTTGATGCCTGGATGTGGCACATGCAGCTGACAAAAGGAATTACGCTATTCCTAGGGTTTAGTGGAGCTATTGCATGGTTGACTTCAGTTAGAACTCATGTGACAGAGTTTGGTGGAGTTGATGAGACAGTTAATGGAGTTGTGTTCAGTTTAACTTAGTTGAGCTAGTTGTATCTAGTCTAACCGATTGATACAATTAGTGAGAGTGGTGTGAATTAATTATTAATTAATTCACTAATTATTAACTCATTAATCAACTAAAGAATACATCAGTTAACTTCAGTGCATGGACAGTTTCAGTGAAGACCAGTGGAGAGATAGGTGAAAGAGCAGTGTGATTATCAGTTGTGACTATAGTGTTGCATGATTTGCAACAACCAGTGATGGAGATGCCAATGAGGATTGTGCAAGAGACACAGTGGGATTCGAACTGATTCCATGATTATCCATATTGGATTGCTAGTGAGGCAAAGCACGGAGCAGATTGGAGCATGTGTTTTGTATGATCTGAGCTTGTGTAGTGTGTAACAATTAGAGATTGTACTGAGAGCTTGTGAGGAGTTTGTACAATTATTGTTACATGATCTCTATTATTCTAATATACATATAGTTGGGGGTTTTCAGCTTTAAGCTTTTGCATAAATACTATGTTTATATGTGTGATTGTTTATGTTTTTAATGTGCGCATGCAATTGTTTATATTTCCGCAAATTGATGATCAATAGTAGAAGAGGTTATGTATTATGCATGAAGCTCAAATAGTGTGTGATCAGGATAATCTCGGTGAATAATTTAACATTTATTCAAATTTCTACATGGTATCGTAGCGATATTGATCATTGGAGCAATTGCAAAACATTGAAGCGGTTGAGTTTTGTGCTGGTGGAATTCGAATTTGCAGCAGTGTTTTCTTGGT
The DNA here is from genome assembly GCA_034641835.2 of Pinus albicaulis. NCBI lineage: Eukaryota > Viridiplantae > Streptophyta > Pinopsida > Pinales > Pinaceae > Pinus > Pinus albicaulis. The sequence continues at coordinate 614,531,883 of CM076570.1, read as the reverse complement.
GTCGAAGTTGAGATGTCTTTCAACGGATTGCGATTGGAGTATGCCCTTGAGGGCAGCTCGAATTATATTGCATGGAAGGGCAGGATGGAGGCGGTGCTAGATGACAATGGGTTGAAGGAGTTCATAGATGCTTGAAGTCTCCAAAGCCTACTTAGCGACATGCTCTAATTGAGGCTTGGAAAGAAGACAACAAAGGTTGAAGAACGCGGAGGGTGAAGGATCAAGAAGCCTGCGCCCGCATGGTAGGGCTTCTCCATTCTTGATGTGGAAAGCCTTGACAGATTTATTCCAAAGCAAGAGCGACCAGAGGAAGTTGGCGCTCAAGGATAAACTCAGAAACATAAAGATGGAGAAAGGTGATAGTATGCCCAAGTACCTCACGAAGTTCACCCAATGCAGGGATGAGCTGGGAAGTGTGGGGGTGACTGTAGATGATGAGGACTTGGTGAGCTTGGCTCTCCTTGGGCTTCCGAAGAGTTGGTATTCCTACTGACTCGTCGTCGGTCGAAGAGAAATTTCCTGCATAGAGCGACGTACGGTGCTGCAGCAGAGATAAGGTAGAGTACCAGGGACAGATATTCATCAAGGAACTCTGATGAAGAGAATTGTGCTTTGGCTGCCAAAGCAAATAAGGGGAAGAGAAAGAAAGCTTCTCATTCCGGTGTGAAAGGCAAGAAGCAGGACATGTCCAAGGTGAAGTGATTTCACTGTCACCAACACGGACATTATGCCACAAATTGTCTGCAGAAGAAGAAAAATAAGCAGGCTGCTGGGATTGCAGCTGGAGAGGCCTTAGCCTCGCATTTTGAGTTGGATTTTTTGCTGATCGCATGCTTGGTCTCAAGTATGGTGGGATCAGTGTGGTTTCTGGACAGTGGTGCGTCTTTTCACATGACAGGAGATCGAGATTTGTTTATTGATCTGGATGAGAAAGATCTTGGAGTGCACATCGAGATGGGCGATGATGGTAGATATAGTGCGATCGGTATCGGTACCATTTCCTTTGAGAGGGAGTCTGGTAAACCCTTCGTATTGAAGGAAGTGATGCATGTTCCAGGATTGAAGAAGAATCTTATCTCTGTGGAGATGTTAGAAGACAAGGGATATGATGTTGTCTTTAGCGAGGGAAAGGCTTTCCTGCGCAGTAAGGCAACTGGTGAGACCCGGAGGATAGGGGTTCGAGTTAAGAACCTTTATCAATTGCAGGTAGATGGCTGCGCAGCAATGGCAGGCAAGGCAGAAGGAGTGGTGAGTCGGGATGATGGCGAGTTGTGGCACCGGAGATTGGGCCACCTTCACCATGGAGCTTTGAAGATACTGCAGCAGATTTCTACTAAGCTTCCTCTGGGTAGTCTTGCTCAGTTAGATCAGTGCAAGGGATGTACCTTGGGAAAATTTGTGAAAGCCACCTTTCACGAGAAGGATAGTCATGCCACGACCATCCTTGAGATAATTCACATAGACATGTGTGGACCTTTCTCAGTAGCTTCGACAGCAAAGCACAGGTACTATGTGATATTTGTTGATGATTTTTCTCGGAAGTGCTGGATCTTCTTCATGCAGAAGAAGAGCGAGACATACTCAAATTTCTGTGAGTTCAAAGCACTGGTTGAGAAAGAATCGGGGAAGCAGGTGAAGGCTCTTAGGAGCGACAATGGTGGTGAATTCATCTTTGGCGAATTCAAGGACTTTTGTAGCGTAGAAGGAATTCAAAGAGAGCTCATAGCACCTCATAACCCACAGCAGAACGGGGTTGCTGAGCGGAAGAACAGAATGATCGTGGGTGCTGCACAGGTGATGTTGCATGATCCATGATCAGTATCTACCCATGTTCCTTTACATTTGGGGGTAGAGGCATGAAATAATCGTAGTATATATGTGCAAAACCATAGTCCTCACAAGATACTTGGCATGAGTACACCCGAGGAGGCGTTTCGGTAAGAGGCCCGATATTTCCCATTTGAGGATTTTTGGTTCAATTCGTTTACATTCATGTGACGAAGGATGCCAGGAAGAAGCTGGAGCCGACCGCAGAGGTTGGGATATTTGTGGGGTACACTGATACGCCCCACAACTATCATGTGTATTTTCCAGACAGTCGCAAGACTGTTGTGCGACGGGATATCAAATTTGACGAGGAGAAAGCCATGAAGTGTTCGCTTGAGAGGGAGCCACACTTGCATGCAGAGGAGGAGCTATTAGTTCCTAAGGATGAGCTTCAAGATGTGGATCAGCCACAAGAGGAAGTTCATGGAGTGGAAGAGACCAATCAGGCAGCGCCAACCATCAGAGGGTGGAAGCGCACTACAGAAGCTAAGCAACTGGCTCAAGATGCAGAGAAGGTTGTAGGAGCACCTACATCACAGCGCAGATAGAGACAATCACCTGACCAGTATACTAGATACATGGCTCTTATGAGCAAGTGTATTGTGATAGATCCATCCTCTTTCGAGGAAGCTGTGGAGCATCCCGCATGGGTAGATGCCATGGTGGAAGATTATGATTCGATTGTCAGAAACAGTGCATGGGAGATTGTCCCAAGGCTAGAGGGGAAATCAATGGTGGGTTCAAGATGGATCTACAAAGTGAAGCAGGCAGCTGACAGGAGTGTGGAGAAGTACAAGGCAAGATTTGTTGCCCGAGGCTTTTCACAGATAGAGGGGATCGATTATGAGGAGACCTTTGCACCTGTCGCAAGGTATTCTTCCATACAGACGATTCTTTCTCTTTCAACACAGATGGGGTGGCACATTCATCGTATGGATGTGAAGATTGAGTTCCTCAACAGAGTCATTGAGGAGGAGGTGCACATAGAGAAACACGAAGGTTTTGAGATATTCAACAGCGAGTCGCATGTTTGCAGGCTCAAGAGACCGTTGTATGGGTTGAAACAAGCACCTCGTACTTGGTACACACAGATAGACAGTTATTTCACCAGACTTGGATTCTCCAAGAGTGAGGCGGATCTGAACCTATACCAGATAGTGGTGGACGGTAAGTTGCTGATCATTGTAATTTATGTAGATGATTTGATTTTGATGGGTGATGAACTATTGATACACTCATGCAAGGCTGATCTTGCAAAGGAGTTTGAGATGAAGGACTTGGGCCTCCTTCATTATTTCATGGGATTGGAAATTTGGCGTCAAGCATGGTGGACTGGCTCTTTTCTCGTGTGGCAAGTATGCCTGGGAGATACTGGAGAAGTTCAACATGCATGGCTGCAAGCCTGTTGATACTCCTCTTCTTGGTGGTTGGAGGAAGGAGGATGCTACTTCGGTGGAGGTAGTGGATTCCATTGTTTATCGACAGTTGGTGGGGTCGCTTATGTATCTGGTCAATACACGACCCGATATATGCTATGCAGTTAACCAACTTTCACAAGCTATGGTTAAGCCTACCAAGCTCTTTCGGAAGGCGGGCAAGCATTTATTGCGTTATCTCAGAGGCACATCGGGACATGGATTGTGGTACAGACAGTTGGATGAGGTCAAGCTGTGTGGCTTCACGGATGCAGATTGGGCAGGGAGCCCAATGGACAGAAAGAGCACATCTGGATGGATTTTTAGTATCGGGTTGACAACAGTTTCTTGGTACAGCAGGAAGCAGAGATCTGTGGCACTCAGTTCAGCAGAGGTTGAGTATATGGCAACAAGTTTGGCTGCATGCAAGGCTATATGGATGAGGAAGATCCTGGTCGGATTGTTCGGTTCACACTTAGAGCCTACTGTGATTTATTGTGATAATCAGAGTTGCATCAAAATCTCTGTTAATCTAGTATTTCATGATAGATATAAACACATTGACATCAGGTATCATCATATAAGAGATTGTGTGCAGCGGAGGATCATGTTACTTTCATACATTCCTACGGAGGATCAGGATGTTGATATCTTGATGAAGGCGCTCACCAGGAGCAAATTCGAATACCACAGGGGCAAGATAGGGGTTGCAGATAATCCATATCTTGTTGAGAGGGAGTGTTGAGATTGCAACAAGATGAGGAGCTTAGTGGAAAGGAGTCGCCTTCACTAAGTGGGCCCGCAGGGTATTTTTGGCGCAAAGTCTATTTTTAGACTATGTCTATTTTTAGACATATGGATCATGTTCTATGAGTTACAGGATGCTATTTGTGGATGGTTGGTCAAGTCAGGAAAAATAGATGGACTTCTATTTTTAGACATACTGGGCGGAATCTATTTTTAGATTGCCAGTCTAAAAATAGATATGTCGAATATTATTAGCTCTTAATAATATTTGGACTCTAAACATTATCTTATCCTCTTGGAGCACTTGAATTTGATGCCTAGATGTGGCACATGCAATGATACACAGGAATTACACCATTCCTAGGGTTTAGTGGAGCTATTGCATGGTTGAATTCAAATAGAACTCATGGGGATGAAGCTTGGTGGAGTTGATATTGACATTTAGCGTGGAGTTGTGTTCCGCTTAACTTAGTTGAACTTAGTTGTATCTAGTCTAACTGATTGATACAATTAGTGAGAGTGGTGTGAATTAATTATTAATTAATTCACTAATTATTAACTCATAAATCAACTAAAGAATACATCATTTAACTTTATGTGCATGGAAAATTTTAGTGGAGACTGAAGAGGTAGGTGAAAGAGCAAGTGTGACTATCAACAGACTATACTGGTGCATGATATTTGCACACACATTGATGGAGATGCCAATGAGGATTGCGCAGTGCATACTGGTGGGATTCGAACTTGGATCTCATGATTATCCATATTGGATTGCACAGTAGAGGCAGGTTAACAGGTGGAGCATATTGGAGCATGTGTTTTGTATGATCTGAGCTTGTGTAGTGTGTAACAATTGGAGATTGTACTGAGAGCTTGTGAGGAGTTTGTACAATGATTGTTACATGATCTCTATCATTATAATATACAGATAGTTGGGGGTTTTCAGCTTTAAGCTTTCCCATAAATACCGTGTTTATATGTGTGATTGTTTATGGTTTTAATGTGCGCATGCGATTGTTTATATTTCCGCAATTAATGATCAATGGTAGAAGAGATTATGTATTATGCATGAAGCTCAAATAGTGTGTGATCAAGATAATCTCGGTGAATAATATAACAGTTATTCAAAATTTCTACATGGTATCAGAGCGATATTGATCATTGGAGCAATTGCAAAACATTGAAGCGGTTGAGTTTTGTGCTGGTGGAATTCGAATTTGTAGTAGTGTTTTCTTGGTGTCGAAGTTGAGATGTCTTTCAACGGATTGCGATTGGAGTATGCCCTTGAGGGCAGCTCGAATTATATTGCATGGAAGGACAGGATGGAGGCGGTGCTGGATGACAATGGGTTGAAGGAGTTCATAGATGCTGAAGTCCCAAAGCCTACTTCTAGCGATGCTGCCGTAATTGAGGCTTGGCAAAAGAAGACAGCAAAGTGTCGAAGGATTCTGTTGGAGGGCGTGAAGGATCACATAGTGTCCAGCCTGCATGGTAAGGCTTCTCCATTTTTGATGTGGAAAGCCTTGACATATTTATTCCAAAGCAAGAGCGACCAGAGGAAGTTGGCGCTCAAGGATAAACTCAGGAAAATAAAGATGGAGAAGAATGACACTATTCCAGTATACTTGACAAAGTTTGTCCACTGCAGGGATGAGCTTGGGAGTGTAGGAGTTAGTGTGGATGATGAGGACTTGGTGAGCTTGGCTCTCCTTGGTCTTCTGAAGAGTTGGCATTCCTATGAGGATTCTGTCAATGGTCGGGAGAAATTTCCAGGATGGGAGCGACTTTGGTCGGATCTTGTGCAAGAGGAGATAAGGCGGAGTACCAGGGACGGATCTTCATCAAGGAACTCTGATGAAGAGAATTGTGCTTTGGCTGCCAAAGCAAAGAAGGGGAAGAGCAAGAAAGCTTCTCATTCCGGTGTGAAATTTAAGAAGCAGGACATGTCCAAGGTGAAGTGCTTTCACTGTCACCAACACGGACATTATGCCACAAATTGTCCGCAGAAGAAGAAATATAAGCAGGCTGCTAGGACTGCAGCTGGAGAGGCCTTAGCCTCGCAGTTTGAGCTGGATTTTTCGCTGATCGCATGCTTGGTCTCAAGTATGGTGGGATCAGTGTGGTTTCTGGACAGTGGTGTGTCCTTTCACATGACAGGAGATCGAGATTTGTTTACTGATCTGGATGAGAAAGATATTGAAGTGCACATCGAGATGGGCGATGATGGTAGATATAGTGCGACCGGTATCGGTACTATTTCCTTTGAGAGGGAGTCTGGTAAACCCTTCGTATTGAAGGAAGTGATGCATGTTCCAGGATTGAAGAAGAATCTTATCTCTGTGGCGATGTTAGAAGACAAAGGATATGATGTTTTTTTTGGTTCACCTGTTTACATTCATGTGACGAAGGATGCCAGGAAGAAGCTGGAGCTGACCGCAGAGGTTGGGATATTTGTGGGGTACACTGATATGCCCCACAACTATCTTGTGTATTTGCCAGACAGTCGCAAGACTGTTGTGCGACGAGATATCAAATTTCAGGAGGAGAAAGCCATGAAGTGTTCGCTTGAGAGGGAGCCACACTTGCATGCAGAGGAGGAGCTATTAGTTCCTAAGGATGAGCTCCAAGATGTGGATCAGCCACAAGAGGAAGTTCATGGAGTGGAAGAGACCACTCAGGCAGCGCCAACCATCAGAGGGCGGAAGCGTACTACAGAAGCTGAGCGACTGGCTCAAGATGCAGAGAAGGTTGTAGGAGCACCTACATCACAGCGCAGATAGAGATAGTCACCTGACCGGTATACTGGATACATGGCTCTTATGAGAATGAGTATCGTGACAGAGCCATCCTCTTTCGAGGAAGCTGTGGAGGATCTCGCATGGGTAGATGCTATGGTGGAAGAGTATGATTCGATTTTCAGAAACAATGCATGGGAGATTGTCCCAAGGCCGGAGGGGAAATCAGTGGTGGGTTCGAGATGGATCTACAAAGTGAAGCAGGCAGCTGACGGGAGTGTGGAGAAGTACAAGGCAAGATTTGTTGCCCGAGGTTTTTCACAGATAGAGGGGATCGATTATGAGGAGACCTTTGCACATGTTGTGAGGTATTCTTCCATACAGATGATTATTTCTCTCTCAGCACAGATGGGGTGGCACATTCATCAGATGGATGTGAAGACTGCGTTCCTCAACGGAGTCATTGAGGAGGAGGTGTACATAGAGTAGCCCGAAGGTTCGAGATCTTCAACAACGAGTCACATGTGTGTAGGCTCAAGAGAGCGCTGTATGGGTTGAAACAAGCACCTCGTGCTTGGTACACACAGATAGACAGTTATTTCACCGGACTTGGATTCTCCAAGAGTGAGGCGGATCTGAACCTATACCAGATTGTGGTGGAGGGTAAGATGCTGATCATTGTACTTTATGTAGATGATTTGATTTTGACAGGTGATGAGCTGTTGATACTCTCATGCAAGGAGGATCTTTCAAAAGAGTTTGAGATGAAGGACTTGGGCCTCCTTATTATTTCCCGAGATTGGAAATTTGGCAGCGCAGTGGTGGACTGTTTGTTTCTCAGGGTAAGTATGCCCTAGAGATACTGGAGAAGTTCAACATGCATGGCTGCAAGCCTGTTGATACTCCTCTTCCTGGTGGTTGGAGGAAGGAGGATGCTACTTCGGTGGAGGTAGTGGATTCCACTGTTTATCGACAGTTGGTGGGGTCGCTTATGTATCTGTTCAATACACAACCCGATATATGCTATGCAGTTAACCAGGTTTCACAAGCTATGGTTAAGCCTAACAAGCTCTTTTGGAAGGCAGACAAGCATGTATTACGTTATCTCAGAGGCACATCGGGATATGGATTGTGGTACAGACAGTCGGATTAGGTGAAGCTGTGTGGCTTCACAGATGCAGATTGGGCAGGGAGCCCAATGGACAGAAAGAGCACATCTGGAGGGATTTTCAGTATCAGGTCGATAACAGTTTCTTGGTACAACAGGAAGTAGAGATCCGTGGCACTCAGTTCAATAGAGGCTGAGTATATGGCAGCAATTTTGGCTGCATGAGAGGCTATATGGATGAGGAAGATCCTGGTCGGATTGTTCGGTTCACACTTAGAGCCTACTGTGATTTATTGTGATAATCAAAGTTGCATCAAAATCTCAGTTAATCCAGTATTTCATGATAGATCTAAACACATTGACATCTGGTATCATCATATAAGAGATTGTGTGCAGCGGAGGATCATGTTACTTTCATACATTCCTACGGAGGATCAGGATGCTGATATCTTGACGAAGGCACTCACCAGGAGCAAATTCGAATACCACAGGGGCAGGATAGGGGTTGCAGATAATCCATATCTTGTTGAGATTGCAACAAGATGAGGAGCTTAGTGGAAAGGAGTCACCTTCACTAAGTGGGCCCGCAGGGTATTTTTGGTGCAAACTCTATTTTTAGACTATGTCTATTTTTAAACATATGGATCATGTTCTATGAGTTGTAGGATGCTATTTGTGGATGGTTGGTCAAGTCGAGAAAAATAGATGGACTTCTATTTTTAGACATATTGGGCGGAATCTATTTCTAGATTGCCAGTCTAAAAATAGATATGTTGAATATTATTAGTTCTTAATAATATTTGGACTCTAAACATTATCTTATCCTCTTGGAGTACTTCAGTTTGATGCCTGGATGTGGCACATGCAGCTGACAGAAGGAATTACACTATTCCTAGGGTTTAGTGGAGCTATTGCATGGTTGACTTCAGTTAGAACTCATGTGACAGAGTTTGGTGGAGTTGATGAGACAGTTAATGGAGTTGTGTTCAATTTAACTTAGTTGAGCTAGTTGTATCTAGTCTAACTGATTGATACAATTAGTGAGAGTGGTGTGAATTAATTATTAATTAATTCACTAATTATTAACTCATAAACCAACTAAAGAATACATCAGTTAACTATAGTGCATGGACAGTTTCAGTGGAGACCAGTGAAGAGGTAGGTGAAAGAGCAAGTGTGGCTATCAGTTGTGACTATACTGGTGCATGAGATTTGCGCACACATTGATGGAGAAGCCAATGAGGATTGTGCAGTACATACTGGTGGGATTCGAACCTGGATCTCATGATTATCCATATTGGATTGCGCAGTAGTTGCAGGCTAACAGGTGGAGCAGATTGGAGCATGTGTTTTGTATGATCTGAGCTTGTGTAGTGTGTAACAATTGGAGATTGTACTGAGAGCTTGTGAGGAGTTTGTACACTGATTGTTACATGATATCTATCATTATAATATATAGATAGTTGGGGGTTTTTAGCTTTAAGCTTTCCCATAAATACTGTGTTTATATGTGTGATTGCTTATGGTTTTAATGTGCGCATGCGATTGTTTAATTTCCGCAAATTGATGATCAATAGTAGAAGAGGTTGTGTATTATGCATGAAGCTCAAATAGTGTGTGATCAGGATAATCTCGGAGAATAATTTAACAGTTATTCAAATTTCTACAGGGTCGGGTCAGGTCAGGTTGTGCCGTGTGAGGCCGCCCAAGGAAATGCGTTCAGGTGTGTTGAGTTGGGTCTGGTTGGGTCGTGTCGTGTGAGGCTACCCAAGGAAACACATTCGTATAACACGTCGAGTCAAGTCGTGTGATGGCACCTAATTAACTAGAAATGAGTTCAGGTTAGGTCAGGTTGGTTCGTGTCGTATTGTAAGGGCGCCCAAGGAAACAAAGTAGCCTTAGCCTCCTCAAGTCATCAAAGTAGCCTCCTTAAGTCGACCTCAATCAATCTTCAAGTCGGCTCAAATTAAGACACAACACTTCACATTGTCATGTCATGTCAACAACTATGGCAAACAAATATATATACAGGGGTATCGTTTCAAATTTCTATCGCATAATTTTAGATATCTTTGAATTTTTTGGATCACATAAAATTTTGGATCATAATCACAGATTTAGTGGTGTTACAGTAGGATAAGTTCTCGGTGCCTATAGTAGATTTAGGTAGCTTTAGTGCTATGATGGTGCTTGGTGATTTTAGTTATGAAGATGATTGGTTATCTCAACTATCATTACTCAGTATTATGAATACTCTTGGTTATCTCAGCTATGATGCTCAGTGTTATGTTGATGCTCGTTTGTTATCTCAGTGATGATTCTCGGTGCTATGTTGCTATCTCAAACGCGGTCAAGGTAATGAGGATGGAGTTTAGGTGCAAGCAAAGGAGATATTGGTGTCATGGAGATGTTGGTGTTAACATAGTGAAGGGATGAATTGATGGAGGAAGTCTATAGTATAAGGGTCTTGGTCATCTCATCCTAAATCTACTGAAGAAATAATTTTGACTGGGTTTTCCCCAAAGAGTGGGGTTTTTCCCTAGCATGTGCCTACATCTTGTGTCTTCTTATATTTTTTCTTTGGAATTACTCTTGATGATAAGAAAATATAAATTGAAAGAAAAAATAATAATAAAAAAACATCACAAGATAACTTCATGATAAGAGAATTTGTTTAACTTCCATCTCCTGAATTGCACTAACATTGATATAAAATTAAACACGTCCACGCTAACACAGTAGTGTGCACAGTTGATACCCCACCCTCATTTTGAAGATACTATTCTAACAATTTTGTAAAATTATTATTATTATTATTCTCTACCTTGCTAAGGACTATACCACTCGCTTTCACGGTCAAAGTGCATAGACTCTTTTATTTTTTTGAGTTTTTATTACTACTTAGTATCTAAAACATATCATGAAAAATTAAAAGGTAATGTGATGATTGTTGGGTATGTGTTATATTCTTTCCACGACTAAGCACGTGCGGGGGGGCGATAGCTCCCCCTGTCGGGGTCCAGGGCAGCGCCCCGATGAAAATTTTTGGTCCTTAATTTCTAGTGGGTAGTCCGCGCCCATGGTTTTGAGCATGGTTTTGCACATGGTTTTGGGGTACGATGGTTTTCGGCCCCTGGTATTTTTGTAGATCCGGTCAAGGGAACTACGGTTATGTTCTAATCCAGGGTTAATGGATTGGGGTTTATATATGCTTCGACATGTATATATATGTGTTGTAACACTAAAAGAAATATAATAAAAAATCAAGCTGGTCGTCCCGCTTTGGGATCCAGGGGAAAATCTCTGTGTTTATCTGTTTTATGTTTTATGCTCTCGCTATTGTTTATTTTCTGTTATAAGATTTGTGTGTAGATAATTTCTGTTCAGGGTTAAAACCTACAATGATTCTAACTACTAATTCTATTTATTAGTCCCTACCTCAATCTCTCTGTAGGTATAAGTTATCATAAATAACATATCATCCTTAGTATCTAATATGTACGTTGAAAATTTAATAAAAAATAATTTAACAATTGTAACCACTAGTTATAGTTATGATGTCTGTAAGAGCATTGGTCAGGTGTTTATCATGCAGTTTTTAGCATACACATTTCCAATACATGTTTGATTACTTTTAAAGGGAGATGATTATAGAAGGATTTGTTCTCTGGGTCGTACGATGGTCATTCTAGTAGTTGTGTGACATGAGGGATTTTCTCTGTAAGCTCATTTTGAACACTTGTGAAAAACATGTAACATTTTTTCAGGTAAGTTATGCATTATTCCTTATGTATGTGAGTACTTAGAGCCTTTATACAATATATGTTACAATCTTGTAGCAATAAGGTGTGTTGTTCAAAAAATGGATAACATGAGAGTGTTAAAAATATTTAAAATATACATTAGTATTGTGTAGCTGTTAGGATTGAATTGTTTTCATGCTATGAAATTATAATATTTTTTTTCTTATTTATATATATTTGATCTAACTCGTGCCTTTAGAGCACGAAAGTTGAACATAGGTAAAAAAAATATAGTTAAATACAATGATAAATTTGCTAAGAGGTGTGTTTATGTTCTATTTATTGTCATTTAATTATTACATTATACAACTCTATTTTTTTGCTAAATTTTTAATGTGTTGTAACTAAAAATGATGTTTTTTTCAATTTTTAGGAAACATGTAACACGTAGAGATTCAAATCAAGGAGAAAAACTACAATAAAAAAGTTACTTTGAATATTTCTATACAACATTTGTGCATCTGTACATTTGTTAACTTTGCGGTTTAATATACGTAAAAAGGAACTTAGAAACTAAAATCTATATAGTATTTTACATATATGCATAGAAATTAGAATATACCTCGTAACTATGAACCTAATATTAGGATATACATTCGTAATGAATTTGTGATATCTGGTTATGTCTTCATGGCTGGATTCTTACTTAGTATCAATTATAATGTCCTTTCAAGCAATGACTTAAGTGCAATATTTGTGAACAGGAAAAAATATCAGATTATGAACCAGTCTCAAATAAATATATTGTCAATGATGTGATTATAGACATGGAAAAATAGTTAGATATGGAAATGAGCACAATTATGGAATAAAATATCACACGAGACACAATGAAAAGTGCAGACAACAAATGAGAAACATAGACATAAATCCTTGTTTTGTCCCAGTTTAGCTAACTGTAAAACATATTTCTTTTTTTTTCCTTGAATTAAATTCAATTCAATTCTCATGACTAGGAAAAAAAATCAAGTTTATGCCATTATTGATCGAAGATATTGACAAAAACATAACAAGAAGCATTTTCCATGCCTTTTTTTTAGTTACATATCAAACTTTTTTGGACATACCAAATAAGACAAAAGTAATACTTTGTGCAGATTTGACAGATAAGAAGACCAGAATGACAATAACTTTGTTTATGCCAACACAATTTATTGAATAGCATAAGGAAAAATTTATTACAACCACTTGTGTTTCTATTAAAAATTTCAAAATAATTCCAAAGCATAAATATGATAGTGGTGTCTATGAGAAAACTATTGTAGTAAATATCTTTAGCATTGTAGAAAAAAAATTCCTATTTCAAAAGAGTACCAATTTTTCCCAAATATCACGATTGAAAATATGTTTTATAGTCAAGATCTGTTTCTAGTTGGAACAATAGGTGTCATTGCAATTTTAGAAACACAAACAAGGATGCAAGTGTACTAGAAATCAATGACGGGAATGCAGATTAGGATAGGGAAATAGTAAGCTTAGATTTATTTGAATGTTTCAATGATAACAAGTTATTTTCCATCTCTTATACGGTTTACATGTATTGCTTTACAAATATTGCATATCTAACAGGTTTAAGTACATGACAAAATTCTTCCAACATATCTTTCAATCCAAAGATAATTGCAAGAAAACGTTTTTCCTGCTCATTTTGCTAAAAAAGATAGATTAAAAACAAGATTTTTTTTTCAAACTCCACAATCCATTTTCATATGTTCATTGAAAAAAGAAGAGAAAGTGGAAAGTCTGAGAAAATTGTTTTCTTCAGTGAGTGGAATATGTACGATAAACTCTCTCTCTCTCTCTCTCTGTATATATATATATATATATATATATATAGAGAGAGAGAGAGAGAGAGAGAGAGAGAGAGAGAGTGTCATTTGATTTCAAGTTGCGAAGTCTCAGTTTTATAGACCATTTTTGAAACACTTGCAAGGACTACTAACAAAAAATAGTGCATATACAAATCCCTTTGAGGTTGTATGTGTGAAATAAGTAGTCCAATTACAACTGCTAGAGCTATGGATGAAACTATAGTTTGCTGTACCATTTGCAAGGAAAATTGTCACTTTGTTTATTTCCATCGATTAAAATATTTCATACATCCAAACGATAAGACGAAAATATATTGTGTTCTAAGAGGCGTGGAACTAGAGAAAGTATTACATGATCTGCAAAAAAATTCCTATCAACAATATTGTGCGGAAAAATCAATTATTATTGATTTGTTGTCCAATTTGGAGATCCATAGCACATTTACAATAAATCATCAAAATGTGATTATGCATATAGAATGAAGGTTGTCTTTGTTTACATTGTCGATGAATCTAATGAAAATGTGTCTCTTTGATTGCATTGCTAAGCAATCTACTTATGGTATTATTGTTGAGTTGTCAAAATCAAGAAGGGTTCTACAAAAAGTGTGGATATCCCTATTACCAATAGCTAGTAAGACTGAATTCCCATTGACTATTGGGGGGGGGGGGGGGGTGGGTCCACATTTCCGTACCTCTTCATATCCGCAGTTCCAATATTAACACCACCTTCTATTTTCTGCTTCAATAATTTGAGCATTTCCAGAGAGTTTTTTTGATTTGTTGGATGGTTAGTATTTGATTTCATCTTATGGTTACGTGAAATGTAGCTATTAAAATCGTACAAAAATGTATTTCAATGCATTTATTTGTTTAATTTCCTTGTTTTTTGTTATGTCATGTCTACTTTTTTGCAATGTGATTTCTTACATTGTTTTATTGATTTATCAAATTTACAAATCCTATAATTAGTCAAAAAATATTATAAAATGTATTTCCTTTGCACATGGTTTATGTTTGCCTATACTTTTCCATGGCACATGACTTTTCAAACAAATAAATACAAGTTAATGCTAGTATGCATTTTTTTCTGAAGGAAGGAACAATATTCATCTGTTTTTAAATGTTAACATATAACTTTTTCCAAAGGAGAGAACAAGATTCGATTTTTTGCAATTTTATAATTTGATTAGATCACACATAACATTACATTAGTTTGATGATCCAATTTGGCATCGTTTAAAAAATTTATGTTCCATGAACTTTATCATAGTATAGGCAATGTAATGTTATTATACTATTCTATTATATGTTGCGAAAATGTATTTGTTTTACTATGGCAAGAAAATCACAATATATAGCCTTTAGCATATACTAAATTTCAAAATTGGCTAAGCAAGTAGAAAGATTTGGTAACGATTTCTAAAGTAACTATTTCAAATTTGGTAACAATTTCTTCCTAGAGGTTGACGCTTCTACTGATTGTGTTGCAATAATGGAGGTCTTATTGCTCCATTCATGTTTTGCAAGAAAACTTCTAATAACATTCTTATGGAATCTAGTTCATCTGCCAGCTGCCCAAGAATTTTATGAAGTCCCATTATGTTATTCATTAGCGTTAAGATATATTGGATAATAATTAAGATATATTAGTTGAGCATTAAGATATCTTGGATGAGTGCATATAAATCTTCATGTATGATTCTGCCATTGTTTTCGTAGGTCATTTGTCTAATTGTTGGTATTGTAATGGTGACACCTAAACTATGGTATTATGAGTGATAGAGCGTCCTCCCCTACTTCTCCCCCACCCCCCTTTCCTCCTCCTCCATTTAGCTTACCACAATATCATGAGTGACAAAGCATTCATTTCCCATCCTCCTTTCCTCCTCCATTCAAATTATTAGTTCTCTAGAACTACGACGATAGAGTCCAAAGCAACACCAAATTAACAACTCCAGGAATATAAAAATCATCTTTCAAATTCATGGAATAATTTCCATTTAAAGTAATTTTTCCTTAAAACAAAAGAAATTTCAAAAGGCACTTGATTGGAAAAACATTTTTGACAACGATGATACCAACAAGACTTAGAAAATTCAAGAAAAAATAGACAAATGATAAATAAAAACCTAATAACAGTTATCAGTTTCATAATAAATGAAGCAAGTCTCTTTCCTAGATATTTTAGAAATGAGTTCAGCGCTAACATGCCTATAACAAGATGAACGTTGGAAAATTTATTCCCTAGAGCTTTTAGAAACCATTTTAGAGCCAACAGGCCTACATATAATGCATAAGAGACCATAAGTAATCTAAATAACTAAATTTAATCAAATTTCTGAAAGGACATTTAACTGTTATCGTTATGGTATTCATTAACCAGTAATCGTCTTCAATTTGGCGAGTACTGATTTGCTTGATCTGCAATTAGAAAAGACTATTTTGGTGTCTGTTACTCTAAACCATATCCATTTTTCTTAAATTCCCACTCAAGATAGTCCAATTCATAGGGTTGTGTTTCATTATTTTTGTTTTTGGCATGATTTAGAAATCAATATCAACATATTATTTTATTAATATCCTAATTTTCATTCTACTTGATTTATGTAACAATACAATGACACTTAAACATTTATTTTATTGCATTGAATTACTACTTCTTTATGGAAGTTATTTTCTGTATTAGTTCAAAACCAATGTTTAATTTAGATTAATCCTACATTAATTAAATCTCTCATGCCAATAAATACAATTATTTTTGGAATATATTAAGTGAATCAATGTGTATTTACAAAATTTAATTTTTTAGCTTGTTTTTCTACCAACCAATGTTTTTCTATCAAAATAGAGTGAGTGAACCTTGGTATTGATGTTTCTTGAATATTAAGTGCATTAGTGATTTCACATTTATGGATTGAACACCTATTATCCAATATTAAATATTTTTTTTTTAAAATATGTGTGAGTAAGAAGTATTGTGCGAAAGAATGGATATTCAGAGCAAACAACATAAACTTTGTTTCACAATGTTCACATTTATGCATACATTCTCTTTCTGCACAATCCGTTCTACATAATACTACAGATAAATCAATTAATTAGAAATTTTGTCTTGTTAAAGTTTGAGGCATGAAAATTTTGGTTTATGTGTATATCAAATGTAGAATAAGTGTAGACGATTAACTATACTTGCGAGCCAATTTTGTATCTTAACTCAATATGGTTTCTATCGGTTCACGTAATTAAGCTAAAAAATAGCATTTCAAAACTATTATTTTTACAATAGGAGTTTTACTACTGTCGAATATATGACGACCATGAGGTAATTTACAAGAGTGACGAGACATATTCAATGATCAAAATGAATTTATCCCTTTCTAGGATGATAATTACTCACAATTTTTTTTTTGAAAGAAATTGCTCGAAAACTACAAATCATTTCTAAAATTTTGTGTTAATTTTAGAGGGAGTGGGCTATACATATTCCATTTTTAAATTTGATGGACACATCTCCAGATATGCCCATTTTAATAACCTTATTGACATAAAACATCGATGTCCAATTTGAATATTACGCATGGAAAAATTCCCACTCCTTTTTGTTTTTTTATATACTTAAGTTCAAATTATCACGTAAAATCCATGCCAAATGTTTTAGGTTAGCAATGGTAAAATGGAACAAGTTATTTTTTTTTTTTTCATTTTTGTATGCAGAGTATGAATAAATTTCATTGTGCAAGTTGTATTTGCACCTTCGCATTTCGCATAATGAGAAAGCTTCCGCACAAGTTAACGACATAACATATATATGGTAATATTAATTATTAAAATAACATAAGTGAGGAAATAAATTAAAATTGATTTCTTTGCATAGTATTGTTGATAGGAAATTTTACGTACATCAGGTATTAATTTCTCCAGTTCCATGCCTCTTAAAATACATAATGTTGTAGTTTTGTTGTTTGCATGTATGATATTTTTTAATCGATGGAAATAAATAAAGCGATATTTTTTCTTGCAAATGGTACAATAAACCATAGTTTCATCCATAGTTCTAGAAGTTGTAATTGGACTACAACATTTTGCACGTTGAGTATCAAAGTTGTTGGAATATTGTCATTGATGGCAAAGGATATGGCAAACAAAAGAGATCAAAGGCGCAGCAGAGTTTTGGTAAACAACAACACACATTCAAGAAGGATGGGAAAAATGTAAGGATGAATTAATTGTTGATGGGCCGCAGCGAAGTATTGCAGAGGAGAATTAATTTTTTTTTATGGGCAGCACCGTTTTACAGTGGAATGAAGACATTCGTAGTTCCAGACTACGAAGGAGCAGAGTCTATTTAAAAACATTCATTTCGGGCGTTTAAGCCCTCAATAACCAAGTATGAAGGAAATTGATTAAAACCGCGGAGGTCCTTTAGGTTTCTGAAAAGGAAAGATCAAGTGGTCCCCACCACCTTAGCGCTAATTGTAAGATCACAAGTTTTGAAGTTTAAATGTCTTGTTGATGTGGATATTTGTGATGTGCGATCGTCGCACCATCGCAACATCGAAATGTCACAAAATCACCCTCCGCCCAAGCCAGAGTTTGTTGATTGTTGCGATATGTGATTATCGCAATATCGCACATTTTTTATTTCCGCCATCGCAAGTTCCGTTGTTTGCGACGTGCGATCATCGCGCCATCGCACGATCGCAATATTGCACATTCAAGTGTTCTGACTACGATGTGGGCCCGGGGTCAAAGAATGAAATCTCATTTGTTTGAAGATTGAAGTCCGGGTTAAAAGTTCATTGAAATTTGATTAAAAGTAATGTTACTGAGGCAGTGTAAAGTTTTAAAATAATCGAAAGGTTATATGAATATATTTTATTGCTAAGTCAGTGGCACTAAGCGAAGGAAAGGAATCACGTGCGGGTTTTATGAAGCTGATTTGCCCATTTCGCACCGCCTTTTGGGGATAAGCGGTAATTTCCGGTTGGGTGGCGATTCCATTGATCGGGTAACACACGTCCCTGTATGACTCTACAAAACCACCTGTCACTACACGCCATCGCGCGTTATTTTTTGACCACAGATGTCCAGCGAAATTAATGAGCACTGTTGATTTGGGAAGGGGTCATCGGACGATGTTTGCCTGATGAAGATGCACGAAGGATTATCCAGCGTACGGAGAGGGAATTTGAATGGCTTGTTAACCATATAGGTGGGGGGCCGGAGATAAGTTTTTAAAGATTATGACCACGCCAATCCATTTTAAATGATTTATTAATCATAAATTTATATAGCGGAGATAAAGTTCCTTTTTGGGTCGTTTCGTGTTGTAAAAGCAATTTTGTATGTTTTGGGGAGGTCATGACTATAGTAGATTGTTGGACCCAATTATCTGTTGTGACCCCGTCCAGGAATACCATTAGCGGTTCATGGGTTTGACTCATGGTTTTACTAAAGGCGACATATATATAAAGTAATGAGAATTATGAAGAAGTGGGGTGTGAAAAAAAAAAGGGTTGATAGTAAAATGAATCTCCTTTGGAGATATCTGTACGAATAAACCCTTGATATATCTGAATTGATGGTGCACCTGTAAATATGATGATCAAATCGACTAACGCAATCATGAAGAACATGTGCATGCATAAGGGTGATGATTGAATGAAGCTCTTGAAGGAATGTCTAGATGGGAAAACTCTATTCTTAATAGAAAAATCTGAATGAACCTCTGGTCTTGAATGACGGACAAAGAAACGATAGCGCATGACTGCTGAAGAAAACATATGAATCCGGCGAGTCTGAGAGTTGAAGCCTTCATTTTGGAAGTATAAGTTTTCTCCCAGTAGAAACTGGTGTTATGTTCAAGGGATTGAAGCTCCCTTCCAGGAAAGGCTGGTAAACGAGAGAAGGTTGTAGCCTTCTGCAGGTGGGTGCCTGCGTGCTGGTATGAGTATGCACCAGCACATATTGTAAAAGGTTTTCTCTATAATAAAATATTGAAGACTCAGATTATAGCAGCGGTGGTTTTCTCCCGAATTGGGTTTCCACCTTAAATCCTGGTGTCCACATGTGTTGTTCATGGTTAATGGTTTGTTCTATTATTTCTGTTCATGCTTAATGCTAATCTGATGCAATTCTCTAAGTAAAGACATAATAAGATATCTGGACATACATGTTGAATGCAGTACTGTAACATATGGTTTTTTAAAGAGAAAGGAGAGAAAAATTGTTCAGCCTTAAAATACTGATTCACCCCCCCCTCTCAGTATTTTTCCCAACAATTGGTATCAGAGCAGGTCCTTCTGAAAAAGCTTAGTCGCTAGAAGGAAGATCAAGCAAGATGAGCAATCAAGATGGAATAGCATCTATCAGGCCTCCGCTCTTTAATGGAAACAATTTAATTTTCTGGAAAACAAGGATGAGATCCTATCTTCAGTCTCTGGGAGCATAGGTATGGGCGATTGTTGAACAAGGATATCAATATCCACCTGCAGTACCAACAGATCCAACGGAAAGAAAGAATTATGAAACAAATGCAAAGGCAGTCAATGCTCTATTAGGAAGTCTAACTGAATCAGAATTTGTCAAAGTCATGCAGCTGAATACAACAAAGGCAACATGGGACAAAATCATTCTAAGCTATGAAGGTGATGCAAAGGTAAAAATTGCTAAACTTCAAACTCTCAGAATCCAATATGAGAATCTTAAAATGCATAATGAAGAAAGCATTGCAAATTTCTTTCTACGTCTTGATGATATTGTAAATCGCATGAGAAATCTGGGAGAAACAATTACCGAATCCACTTTGGTTGAGAAAATTTTAAGATCTCTAACAACAAAATTTGAGTCAAAAGTTTCAGCTCTTGAAGAAAAGCAGGATCTTCAAAATCTTACTGTGGTACAGCTTCATGGCATACTAACTGCATATGAAATGAGAAGAGGAGGACCATCTGAAGTCAAAGAAGCAGTCTTTAGAACTTCAACAAAAGGAAAGGAAGTACAAATAACAAAAGGATCAGGATATATCTCAGAAGAAGATGAAATAAAATTCGTAAAGAAACTTCAACTTGGCATAGGACGATTCAGAGGTAAGCTTCCTTTCAAATGTTTTGATTGTGGAAGAGTTGGTCATTATGCTGCTAAGTGTCCTTATAAAGAAACACATAAAAAGGGGAAGGAAGTAGCAAGACGGAATAAGAATCATTTTAGCTCTAAAAGGAGTTACTATACTCATGAAGATAGTGATGGGTTATCTGATAGTGAGGAAGAATGTGAACAAAATCTGAGACTTCTCATGGCATTTGAAAAAGAATCTCGAGAAGAAGAGGATACTTTTGTGGACGCTCTAGAAGATAGTGATTTTCTTAATGAAAAAAATAAACTCAAAATTTGCTTAGAAGAGAGCAAAATAATCATAGAAACTCTGAAAAATCAGCTTGAAGATAAAGAGAAACACAATGAGAAATTAGAATGTGAAGTAGTAGATCTAAGAAAAGAACTTGGGAAAGTAAAGAATCTGAATCTTAGATTTGCTAAAGGGTCTGAAACCTTAGATGAGATTATCAAGGTACAACATTCTCCTCTTATAAAGACAGGTCTTGGATATATTGGAGAGTCTTCTCAGGCATCAACACCAAATTATCTAAAAGCAGTTACAGCTGGTTTACAACATGCTGCCACTCAACAAGGGAATAAAGAATATTTACAGGTAAAGCATGATCATTTCAATTCAAGAAACACTAACAGAAATGTCTTTCAAAGAAACACCAATCAACAGATAAATTCATATAGAAGATCTTATGATCGCAGAAATTTCTTCTTCAATGGACAATGTTTCTCATGTCACAATTTTGGTCATAAAGTTATTCAATGTGTAGCATATAAAACTATTATGACAAGAGAAGCAAGAAAGAAAAGGACTGATATTGAAGCAAAGAAGAATACTTATAACAACTTTTCTCCTCTTCAAAATGAAGTTGAATGCACTTATTGCAATAACTTTTGCCATGAAGAATCTGAATGCAGGAGAAAAGTTCAACCAAAAGAACATGTTCCTTCAAGATCCAAAGTATGGAAAAAGAAGGAGTTACAGGTTGAAAATTGTGGCATAGCGTTATTTGCAGAAGATGAAGAGAACCAATGGTACATTGATAGTGGATGCTCAAGACACATGACAGGTGATAAAGACAAACTTCTTGGATATAGTGCTCTAGAAAAGGAGAAGAATGTTACATTTGGAAATGATACTCCTGCGGTAATTAAAGGTAAAGGGTCTGTCTTCCTAAAGGATAAGGTGAAAGTTAATGAAGTCATGTATGTGGATGGATTAAAGCATAACTTGTTAAGTGTAAGTCAAATGTGTGATCAAGGAACTGAAGTTGTCTTTAGTTCAAAAGAATGTGTGGTATGTGATCTTGATACGGGTAAAGCAATTATAAAAGGAAAAAGAACTCCAAACAACCTGTATATATTGAAGAACCCCAAAGAACAATGTTACTTGAGTAAATCTTCAGAAAATTGGCTATGGCATAGAAGGTTGGGGCATCTAAGCTTCTCTCAAATCAACAAATCAAGTAGACTTAAAGCTGTTCGTGATCTTCCCAATATTACTCTACCTGAAAATATCATATGCAAATCTTGCCAATTCGGTAAGCAAACCAGGGTACAATTTAATGCCAAGGAAGGATCATCAAGTAAGCCTCTTTAACTCATTCATACTGACATATGTGGACCTATGAGGAAAAAGTCACCCCATGGTGAAGAATACTATATCTTATTCATTGATGATTTCTCTAGAATGTGTTGGATTGGGCTGCTTAAACACAAAGATGAAGCATTTGAGAAATTTCAGATTTTCAAAGCACTAGTTGAGAATGAATTAGATTTAAAAATCAAGTGTCTTAGATCTGATCGAGGAGGAGAATATACGTCCAAAGAATTTCTTGAATTCTGTGAACAACACGGCATAAAAAGACAGTTCTCTGTAGCTGGCACTCCACAACAGAATGGTGTTGCAGAGAGAATGAACAGAACAATTCAACAAATGGCTAGAGCTATGCTTGATGATTCCGGAACACCTGACACATTTTGGGGAGAAGCATCACATACAGCAGCAAACATTCTCAACAAAGCACATGTTTGTGTAAATAGTGATAAAATTCCATATGAACTCTGGTATGGTAATCCTCCCACTATAAAGCATTTTAGAATTTTTGGGAGCAAATGCTTTATCAAAAATAATGATGAAAAAATTGGCAAGTTTGAACCCAGAGCTGATGAGGGAATATTTCTTGGTTACTCCTCTAGGAGTAAGGCATATAAATGTTACAATAAAAGACTTCTAAAGATTGTTGAATGTATTGATGTTGTTATTGATGAGTCTACTGCATCCCCAAAAGAAGAAAAGAAAACAACAGATGAAGATGATGAGGACACATATCCTCCTACATCAAACAGTAATGATACAAACAATACACCCAGTGAAGAACTTGAAGAAGAGTTGTCTGAAAAGGCTCCATCTAGATATGTTCAAAAGAATCATCCAGAATCTCAAATTTTGGGAGAAAAGGAATCAGGTGTACAAACAAGAAGGACTCTTGTGGGATCTTCTAGCTATTTGGCATTCCTGTCCACAATTGAACCCCAAAATGTCAATCCAAGCTAGCAAAGACGAATGTTGGATTCAAGCCATGAATGAAGAGCTTGATCAAATTGAAAAGACTCACACTTGGGAGTTAGTACCAAGGCCTCATGACAAAAATGTCATTGGAACTAAATGGATATTCAAAAACAAGTTAAATGAGAATGGGGATGTTATAAGAAATAAAGCTAGACTTGTGTGCAAAGGGTATGCTCAACAAGAAGGTATAGACTTTGAAGAAACCTTTTCTCCTATAGCCAAACTTGAAGCCATAAGAATGTTTCTTGCGTTTTCAAGCTTCCAACAAATCAAAGTTTATCAAATGGATGTTAAATCTTCTTTTCTTAATGGTGATCTAGAAGAAGAAGTTTATATAGAACAACTAGAAGATTCATTTTAGGAAATGATGAAAAACTTGTTTGTAGACTTAAAAAGGATCTATATGGTCTCAAACAAGCTCCAAGGGCATGGTACTATCATCTTGACAAATATCTTCATCAACAAGGATTTTCAAAGGGGTCTGCTGATAGCAACTTGTACACAAAAACTGAAAATGAAAAACTGTTGATTGTGGTTGTATATGTCGATGATATCATTTTTGGAAGTAATAAAGAGTCCATGAGTCAGAAATTTGCTTCTGATATGTAGCAAGAATTTTAAATGTCTTTACTCGGAGAACTAACATTTTTTCTTGGCCTGCAAGTGCAACAAACAACAGATAGTATATTCTTATCACAAGCAAAGTATCTCAAGCAAATCTTGAAGAAGTATGGCATGGAAGATTGCAAGCATGTAAGTACACCAATGATAGCCAGATGCAATCTCATTTCTAATGATGATTCCCCCACCGTAAATCAACCAGAATACAGATCTATGATAGGAAGTCTACTTTATCTCACTAGGACAAGACCAGACATCATGCATGCAGCTGGGATTTTTGGACGATTTCAAGCCAATCCAAAAGAGTCTCATCTTCAGGCTGTGAAAAGAATATTCAAATATCTACAGGGAACTCAAGACTTTGGACTATGGTATCCAAAGAATGCTGATCTTACTCTTCATGCATACACTGATGCAGATTGGGCTGGAAGTGTTGATGATTGAAAAAGCACTAGTGGTGGTGCATTCTTTATGGGGCCCCGGTTAGTATCTTGGTTCAGCAAGAAGCAAATCTCCATTGCCTTATCTACAGCAGAAGCGGAATATGTGGCTGCAGCATCATGTTGCACTCAACTTCTTTGGATGATGCAAACCCTACAAGATTTTCAAATCAAATGTTCACCTCCTATCTCCATTATGTGTGATAATACAAGTGCCATCAATATCTCAAAGAATTCTTTTATGCATTCCGAGACCAAGCACATTCCCATCAAATATCACTTCTTACGAGAACAAGTGCTTGAACAAAAGGTGAAATTAGAATATGTTTCCTCCAATGAACACGTTGCTGATATATTTACCAAACCTCTACCCAGGGAAGCATTCGAAAATCTCAGACAGAAACTGGGAGTAGTCTCTGCCATGTAGAGGATCAGTTCTACTTAATTACAGAAGACTCAATTGGTTGTGAGGTGATGTATGAATGCACAGGCTCAAGGGGAGCATTGGTCATGTGAAAAGGATGATTTGTTGGTCATATTGTGTTTGAAGATGCAGCATGATCTCAGGGGGAGCATGGGACTGTCGGTTCTTGATCAAACTCTTTGCCATTGATGTCAAAGGGGGAGGAAACACAACAAAGGGTGACTATCAGGTCATCAAAGGAAGAGTATTGCCATCAATGCCAAAGGGGGAGATTGTTGGAATATTGTCATTGATGGCAAAGGATATGGAAAACAAAAGAGATCAAAGGCGCAGAAGAGTTTTGGTAAACAACAACACGCATTCAAGAAGGATGGGAAAAATGTAAGGATGAATTAATTGTTGATGGGCCGTAGCCAAGTATTGCAGAGGAGAATTAATTTTTTTATTTATTTATGGGCAGCACCGTTTTACAGTGGAATGAAGACATTCGTAGTTCTAGACTATGGAGGAGCAGATTCTATTTAAAAACAGTCATTTCGGGCATTTAAGCCCTCAATAACCAAGTATGAAGGAAATTGATTAAAACAACGGAGGTCCTTTAGGTTTATGAAAAGGAAAGATCAAGTGGTCCCCACCACCTTAGCGCTAATCGCAAGATCACAAGTTTTGAAGTTTAAATGTCTTGTTGATGTGGATATTTGCGATGTGCGATCGTCACACCATCGCAACATCGCAATGTCGCAAAATCACCCTTCGCCCAAGCCAGAGTTTGTTGATTGTTGCGATATGCGATTATCGCAATATCGCACATTTTTTTATTTCCGCCATCGCAAGTTCCGTTGTTTGCGACGTGCGATCATCGCGCCATCGCACGATCACAATATCTCACATTCAAGTGTTCTGACTACGATGTGGGCCCGGGGTCAAAGAATGAAATCTCGTTTGTTTGAAGATTGAAGTCCGGGTTAAAAGTTCATTGAAATTTGATTAAAAGTAATGTTACGGAGGTAGTGTAAAGTTTTAAAATAACCGAAAGGTTATATGAATATATTTTATTGCTAAGTCAGTGGCACTAAGCGAAGGAAAGGAATCACGTGCAGGTTTTATGAAGCCGGTTTGCCCATTTCGCACCGCCTTTTCGGGATAAGCGGTAATTTCCGGTTGGGTGGCGATTCCATTGATCGGGTAACACGTGTCCCTGTATGACTCTACAAAACCACCTGTCACTACGTGCCATCGCGCGTTATTGTTCGACCACAGATGTCCAGCGAAATTAATGAGCACCGTTGATCTGGGAAGGGGTCATCGGATGGTGTTCGCCTGATGAAGATGCACGAAGGATTATCCAGCGTACGGAAAGGGAATTTGATTGGCTTGTTAACCGTATAGGTGGGGGGCCGGAGATAAGTTTTTAAAGATTATGACCACGCCAATCCATTGTAAATGATTTATTAATCATAAATTTATATAGCGGAGATAAAGTTCCTTTTTGGGTCGTTTCATGTTGTAAAAGCAATTTTGTATGTTTTGGGGAGGTCATGACTATAGTAGATTGTTGGACCCGATTATCTATTGTGACCCCGTCTAGGAATACCATTAGCGGTTCGTGGTTTTGACTCATGGTTTTACTAAAGGCGACATCTATATAAAGTAATGAGAATTATGAAGAAGTGGGGTGTGAAAAAAAAAGGGTTGATAATAAAATGAATCTCCTTTGGAGATATCTATACGAATAAACCCTTGATATATCTGAATCGATGGTGCACCTGTAAATATGATGATCAGATCGACTAACGCAATCATGAAGAATATGTGCATGCATAAGGGTGATGATTGAATGAAGCTCTTGAAGGAATGTCTAGATGGGCAAACTCTATTCTTAACAGAAAAATCTGAATGAACCTCTGGTCTTGAATGACGAACAAAGAAACGATAGCACATGACTGCTGAAGAAAACATATGAATCCGGTGAGTCTGAGGGTTGAAGCCTTCATTTTGGAAGTAGAAGTTTTCTGCTAGTAGAAACTGGTGTTATGTTCAGGGGGTTGAAGCTCCCTTCCAGGAAAGGCTGGTAAATGAGAGAAGGTTGTAGCCTTCTGCAGGTGGGTGCCTGCGTGCTGGTATGAGTCTGCACCAGCACATATTGTAAAAGGTTTTCTCTATAATAAAATATTGAAGACTCAGATTACAACAGCGGTGGTTTTCTCTCGAATTGGGTTTCCACCTTAAATCCTGGTGTCCACATGTGTTGTTCATGGTTAATGGTTTGTTCTATTATTTCTGTTCATGCTTAATGCTTATCTGATGCAATTCTCTAAGTAAAGACATAATAAGATATCTAGACATACATGTTGAATGCAGTACTGTAACATATGGTTTTTTAAAGAGAAAGGAGAGAAAAATTGTTCAGCCTTAAAATACTGATTCACCCCCCCCCTCTCAGTATTTTTCCCAACAAAAGTGATTCATATATGCACTGGTCATCATCAATAGTCCTTGCAAGTGATAAATTGATATAAAAAAGGAGACTCAACAACTTGAAATCAAATGACTTTGTATTCTTCTGTCTCTCTCTTTATATATCTGTGTGTGTGTGTGTGTGTGTGTGTGTGTGTGTACATATACACATACACATACATACATACATACATACATACATACATACATACATACATACATACATACATACATACATACATACATACATATATATATATATATATATATATATATATATAGAGAGAGAGAGAGAGAGAGAGAGAGAGAGAGAGAGAGAGAGAGAGAGAGAGAGAGAGAGAGTTTACAATGCATACTCCACTTGTTGAAGAAAATAATTTCCTCAGACTTTCAACTTTTTTTTCCAATGAACATATGAACGTGGATTGCAATATAGGTTCAAATACCTATCAAATTCATCTGAACAAAAATCTTTTTTTAAATATTTAATGCAAAGGTGCAAAAGAGGCTTTCATTGTGCTCTTTTCGTACCTGCACATAATGTGAGAGTATTAATGAAACATATGACAAAGGAAGATCCAAATAGGTGCTTGCTCTGGATATCAATGAAGAAGTTAAATTCTTGAGCAGATTTTCTCTCATCATGATGGAGGACCTCATGTTGACAATCAGACCTAATAAGGCGTGCGAGAAGTATTTACACATTGATTAAATATAGTGAAATAAACATTTTTTTAAAACTATTTATCCATTCGTTCATGCATTTTAGCATTCCTTTCAATTCACCAAAAGGCAGGGATTTCTACATTTGATCACGAACTTGTGCAATATGCTAAATATTTTTTTTTAATGCATCCAAGTAATCACTGGAGATAAATAAAGTGTAAATCATAATATAGTAAAGACTAAAAATGAATTATATTACATAGAGATTAGATAATTTGTCCTTAATAAACAAAACAATCATCTTATCAAATTTTGAATAAAATTAAATGCAAATAAAGAAAAAAGAATATGTGGATGCGATAGTACTAAAAGGGAAACTTCGAGAAGTCAACAATATTAGAAGCATCTATAAATGAAACCAAGTATTAGTTTGTGAAAAAAAATATTATGCTATCGAGAACATTTTGACAAAATATTACCATCCTCACTCTTACAATATTTATTGGCCAATAGTTAATTAGAAAAAAAACATTACAAATTGCGAAAAATTAATTCATTGCCAAAAAAGGAAAATAAACATAAATCCAGAAAACTTTCAGGATTAGTACATGACCAAAAGCTATTAACTCTGTGGAGTATTTATAGAACATGATTCATTAGTCCTGAAGCTGGTGACGGTGGAAGTTGAAATTCACAATGTACATGTGAACCATGTGAGCCAATCTTCCTTCAAAGCGATCTAGTTTTTCTCGTATATGCCCTTGACCCTTTTGCAGATTTGCTAATTTATCCTGCATATACCATTGGCTTTGTTGGAGATCATTCATGAACGATATGATCATTATCTGGTCATCATGTCTATCTCTTACGAGTTGTTCCAAAAGCATCTTGAAACATGTAAGCTCATTTCCAAATTTTTCTTGATCAACTGATGCAGGATTGTTAAAATCAAGTTTGTTGACAGAGTTGCGATCTATAGCTTCCTCCCGACCAATTCTCTCCAGATGACTTTGGATCAAATCTCCTTATTCACCAACTTCATGCCTTAATTTGCCTTGTTCATGTGGCATATTGTATTTCACAAAAAAAAAAATAGTCTAATACAATAACGCTATGGACAAGCTAAACTAACAAAATATTTTATTTTCAACCAAAAAATAACTCATATAAGAACAATAAAAAGCCACCTAGACTTGCATTGTAATGAAAAAGGACATAGTCCCAAAAGAAACTATCTAAATGAATAGTCTCAAACTGTAAAAGAAAAGTTATAGATTTCCCAAGAAGTGAAATACAACAACAATGATCAAATGAAACTGAAGCATAGAAGTGTTCCACCTGACCTCATTATCGAGTTGGGAAACAACATAATATCATATTATTAGACTTTTCGAATAAACAATGTTTAATTCTCATGGGTAAAATGTATCTATATACCTCTCTTTAATTCATTGGCTATACCCTATGTCAATTTATATCACCATTGATTTTTTTGTTGCCTTGATCTCGGTGTAGAAACTCATTTTTACCATCTTTTTGTAAAACAAAAAATATTTCACTAATTTTAAAATATTTCCCTAATTTAATTTGTGTATTTCTCTATTTCCCTTTCTGACTAATGTAAGCATTTATTTGGTGAATCGACACATAATCAAGAGATCGTTTAAATTCTTAATAACGTTTACTCTAACATATTGTGTAATTATTACTGCATTTATTCAATGAATGCACACATAAACATGGTTCTGCAACCAATATCCATTCTAGTAGACTAGAAGGATGTGCGAAAGAACAATATGTGTGGCAGAAATTTTGTTCAGTATTCTTTACACTTCCGTATATGTTAGTCCTCCGCACATAACAACTTTACACAACGTCAATTGGCGGGTACTGAAAATTTAATTAATGCTCAATCCTATGATTAAGAAATATCTTTTTATATCTTAATGGATAATAATGAAATGGTTATGCCTCACATTTCAATTTATAGAGTGTGGAGATGCATTCTTAATTGATTAAACCACTACGAGGTTTGCATTTTTTTGTTATTCTATAATGCGTTGTTCCAACAATCGTTTTCATCATATATTGTTATTTCTGCCTTCACACCTCCTCATTGTGCAGAATGAATGAAAAATCCACACTTTGTATATGTGGCCGCCAGAAAATCGGTCGTATAATTATAAATAAATTTTAAGATTTTCATATTATCTCTTGCCACTGCTACTGTTGATACATTTTGCAAAGAGTAGAGGTGCACATTCATGTATTGTGCAAAGGCCGAAAATACATATTGAGAAAATACTGAAGAATATTATATATTAGTTTCTTTCACAAATTTGCACTTGTGCATCTCTGCACTCCACATAATGAAAACTTCATGTCCACAATGAAGTCTTACTCTGCACAATCAAACCTACTTTCACATATGCACACTCTGTTCAATGAAATCTTTTGCATATTTCTCTGTTTCTTGCATGGTTTTTGCTCTTTTCACTTTGTCTCCTGCAATATTTTCTTCTGTAACTATGGTCACATTATTTTAATAATGAAATGGTTATGTGGCCCATTGCAATTTACGGACCACAATGTTCCTTACATATAATTTAGATGTTTTTTGTTTTTCACAAATTTTAATAATACAATTTACCAAATTGTCTATTTATTTAATTCAATAAATTGATTTAATATTCTGAAATAAAGATGTTTTTAAAACTAATTATGCATTCATTTGTGCATTTAAGCATTCCTTTCAATTCATTAAAAGAAAATAACAAAACTAAACTTGCTTTATTAGTTTTATATTTCCAAATATGCATGATAAATCTACATGCTCCATGAATTTCATTTCTTTAAAAAGTCATGGAAACAATTGTAACAAAAAAATAACTTTTAATATTGACACAAATATAGATAGAAAAATTAGTAAGAATTAACTAGATTACATGCAATCAGAACAAATCCCATAATTCATGTAATATGGACAAATAATAGTTGATGCTTTATTATTATATTCAATGTGATTCTACCTAAGTAACCAATGTAGCATATAAAAATATACCCACATGAATTCTAAGGAAGTATTGATGAAGCAATGATCATGGTTACATCGTTTTAGAAATATCTCTTCATATGTACATAACTTAGCTAAACACAAACCTTACACTATTTCCTTTACACATACTTACATATTTTTCACAAAAAATCCTGGAGTTATTTTCAACCCATTCTCTAGTATCTTATCCTTAATGGCTATTGTATTTGAGAATTTAACAAAATACAGTTAGAAACAATTACATCTTTTTGTATTGCATTACAGAGGTCTCTCAAAATTTTCATCGTCCTCATTCACAACCAGATGATAACTGAGAAGACAAGAAAAACAATATTGTAAATGCTCTTGCCATAAAGAGTGCATCTATAAGGTATGAGTTTCTCATAAATGTCAATTGGAATTTTTGATTCATTCCCTCCTGTGTACTAAACTTTGGCCCTTGATATCGTAAATATTATGGGTTTGTTGAGTGATGTATATTGTGCCATGATTATTTTTGCAACTTTGAAACACGAATACTTAAAATTCATCCTCCATTTCATTTCTATATTCTAAGCAAGGGTACACATTTCATTCATCAGTGTTCCCTTGTTCATTCTAACCTAGAAAACCTTTAGACAAGAGGAAGATGTTACGATTTATTCTTAATATAAACAATGTAAACACATGACAAATTTGTATCACGAATAAAAAAGAACCACTAGAAAATTCAGTAGGCTTGAATTCACACAACCTATAAATATATAATGATTTTACCATTACGCTGCTCCAAAACTTATGATTTTAATAGTACTTGCGATTACGATTTGAAAATATATCTTTTAATCATAGGATAAAACCTTGAATAATTTTTCAATATTTGCTAATCTACAATGCAAGATGTTGATATGTACAAAGGGATAATGTATGCAAATCTGCCACACATATCGTTCTTCTGCACATCCTTCCAGATTACTAGAACAAAGATTGGTTGGAGATCCATGTTTATGCATGGATTAATTGAATAAATGCCAAAAATAATATTTTATAATATTGATGGATACGATATTCTTGATTTGTTAACAAGAAGTAATCATTACATGGTGCATTAATTCTATTAAGCATTGGAACAATGTCCTTAATTGAATCTATGTAACGTTTCACAAAAAACATTGTCGAAAAATGAGGCAATATAAACAAGAAGTGTGTGAAGCATATCGTTTCAATTTGCTATAATGTATACTAGCTATGGATCCCTATACATATTCTTGATTTGTTTACAAGCAGAAAATGCTACTAAGCACATGAACAATGTGCTAATTACACGATGTTTCATCGAAAAATGTCAAGAAGACTATTTTATAATATTGATAAATAAGATCTTCTTGATATGTTTACAATGAATAATCATTAGACAATGTGTCATAGTAAATTATATCAAGCATTCAAACAATGTAAGTTCTTGGTATGAAGTGCAAAGGTGTGGATGAAGCTTCCATTGTGTGGAAGAAATGTGCGAAATGAAAAAAGTGTGTGAAGGGGATCCGTACATTGTTTCAGTTTGCTATGGTGGATACTAGAAGCAAAGATCTATGCATATTATTGACTTGTTTACAAACAATAAATTTTTTTAAGCACTCGAATGATGTGATGATTATGCATATATTCATTGAATAAATTCCAACAATATTGTTTTATTATATTTATATATAGAATTTTATTGATATGTTTACAACTAGTAATCATTAAAAAATGCATGAGAGTAAATGCTGTCAAGCACTCAATAAATGTCTTGATTGCGCATCGATTCACTGAATATATATTAATAGTACTATAAGCCTTAATTAATTTTTCAATTTTGAGTGTGGAGAACGTGTGGAGTCATTTTCATCGTAGTCAATATTCGTCACTGCAGGTTCTCGCATCTTCACAAACATTTAGGTCTCAACACAACTTTCCCATATATGGCTTCCTTGCACACTTGTCCTTTCTCGCATGTTCTAATACTAAATGTTTTCAACAATTTTCATGTCACATCTTATCATTACAAAAATTACATGAAATATTATGTTGTAAACACTATTTTTTTACAAGAAATATTTAGTTCTATCGATATATGGTTTGATGTGTACAGATGATATGAATAATGTTAGCAATGAAATTTTTCCAAATATTTTCAAAGTCTGGTCATCATTCTCCGAGGAATCAATTTGCATTTTCAGTTTGATTATAAGATGAAAGTGTCGCTGTCAAAGTGCAGTGGTGAGAAAAGTTCATTTTCTATTTTCATTCATTTCATTTTCCCAAAAAACCCAAATTCCAACCTCTCATTTCCATTTTCAAAACCCCTGTTTAACTCATAAAATCCAATTTTTATACTTAAAAAGCAACTCCGCACACCCATCAACAACCATATCATATTTCCTTTTTAACTTACCATATATTTCTTTTATCGCAGTTTTTACCCACACCACAACAAAACCTTGGTTATATCATATATTATATGATATAACTTACCGCACTTAATAAACATTGTGGACCCCTTACCTTTCATCGCAATCGACTCATCGTCGTTTTAACTCCCATTCACGTTACAATTTCCAGTTCCTACAAAAACCCTGAAATGCAAGTTGCGGTATGGTCTCAAACCCATACTTCCCTTTAATATGCCTCAAATATGTTATAAAGCCTTTTTTTTCTTTGGGCGTCTTTTTATCATTTTACCATGGCTTAACGAAGTTTTCACTTTCTGATTTGAAAATCTATTTAAAGGGCCCCACCTACCTTTTCGCATCGCATTTTCACAAATTTCACTTACCGCATTCACTTCCGCTCCCTCAAAACTTCCGATTTGCGATTTGCGGGTGGTCCCACCATTTGTTAAGACACGTCCCTCCATTCACATCATACATCGCACTTTGCCAATTTCAACGTTTAGCTCCCGTTTTTAATAAAACTTCCCATGTGCAATCTGTGGGTGACTCCACTATTTGTTATGCCACATCACCTACGTTATCATCGCACATCGCACTTTGCGAGTTTTAACACTTAACTCTTGTGTCTCATAACAAAACTTGTGATACGCTATCTGCGATCGGTCCCACTTCTTTACCACATCATCACCCCATCGAAAATCACATTTTCTCCCGTTTGTGTCTTAAGTTTAAACACTCCGACCTCGATTTTCAATTGCGATATATGTCTAAAAGTTTTCTCCTCCTGCTTATCATTCATTCTGCTCCACCTATGCCGTATCAATTAAACCTTTTTCAAAGGATTTCTTTGTAATATCTCATAAAATTAGCCTTCCCCATTCTATCCAAAAAGTTTTGGGTTTTCCGCCATTACAAAGGGTTTTCCACCAAAGAAGGAAAGGAACAAAAGAACAACGACATAGTTTCTCTGAAATAGTTTTCTGCCACTACTCTCAGCACCAACATGTTTCTACAAGGCACCAGGCATCATTCAAGGAACAACCACCCACCATTTTCACTGATGTTTACAATTTTTGTGGGGTTGGTTGTGCCAGAAAAGAAGAGGAGTCTTCCCATAGACTGCCACATCATACAAACCACTTTGAATTGTTAGACTTAATGCTATTTATTTTCATTATGTCATAGCACTTTGTATTAAAGTTTTAGGATAAGCCTCACCTCTTACATGAGGTTGTAATGAATTTTGAAACATATTTTCCTTTTTTCGTGGAAGATGATAGTATCATATTTTGTATATATATATATATATATGCCAAACTAATATGAAGTCAGGGTTGGTTGGTGGGTATTGAATTTTGACTTGAACGATAAATTTCTTTGTGAATGAAATGGAATAATACTACTGAGGAATTATTACCAATTTGCTGTGTGTATTGTCTACTTTATTTGTGTTTCCATATCTCCTTTCTTCCAGTTCCAGTTTGCAAATCATCATACTGTTATGTGTTTTTATTAGTCTCTTAAGATTTTTATGTGTTTTATTGATTTTTGTTAGTCGCGCACAGTGAAAATTCCTGATAAAATCTATATTATAACAGTGGAAGAGCATCACTCATGATAGTTAATCTTCATGATATTTCAGTGAGAATCTTGTCAGACTAGAAACAATTTTCTCTCATTGGAATATTGTCAAACTGCTACTTTTGTCAATTTCTACTAAATCAGTAGATTTTTGTTTTACAGACCTATTGATTCTCCTCTCATCTTTCAATTTCCTTTCATCATAGACTACAAACTTGCACCTTGCTACCACATCAAGTTACAATACCCTCTTTAGTAGAACTGTGGATTTGACCGAAATCTCTCTTCAGTAAATCAGAGTTTATACCATCTTCCAATCATATAAAACAAAACATTAAAATTTCCTTAGTGTTTAAGATGTGTCTGGTTAGGCGCTTGCTACAGTCCAAGTGCTAATTCCAACGCCAACAGATAACATGCTTACACTTGGCCCCTATAATACTGACATGTGTTAATAATATAAAAATTCGCACAAATTCTTCATCATCTTATGAATTATATTAGGCGTTTCTTTGGGCGATATGTCATTGTGTGGAATGCAAAAAAAAACAATTTTTTTTCATTGTGCTTCTTCCGCAGTATGCACAAACTTCATCATTTAATAAGCACTAGAGACAGGGACAATGTTGCATTGCGGCTATTATATTGTATCACATTCCACCCATTCTTTTTTTCATGCCATTGCTACTAATTCCTTTCTATTATCAATTTCCATAATTGTGGTTGTGTTGTTCCCATTTCTTTATTGTATTCTACAAAAAAAATAATTTTGTTTTTTTTTATTCTGTTACTTTGCATTTAACTAAAATGTAAGTAAATACTCCGACCCATTAACAATTTTCATATGGTAAAAATTCTAATTTGTATTTTAAATACAAAATAAACAAGTATAATCAAACTTGTTTGTTTTTTTTGGGAGTACCATTTCAGTTTTAAATTAGAAAACCATAACTTACTCTAATACTCCATTTACCCACTTTTTTTTTGTAAATTCAAATTGATACATACAAATTTATAATAAGAAATTTGAATTATGTTTTTTTAGATTTTGAGACACTTCACTTTTCTTAATAAAGAAATTGTGTACACATTTTTTCCCTCGCCCTCTCTTGGGTTGAAGATACATACATGAGTCTATCCATTTTTTTTATGTTCGAGAATTAGTTTTTATTTATACAAATGTATATAATAAAATGATTTGATTAAAAAAATAGAGATGAACATCTAATTTTGTAAGCCCAAATCTTTTGTATTGAAATTTTTAAGAGAGACATTTTTGAAAAGTTATTTTTTATGAGATAACTAATAAAGGGTAATAATTTAGTTAAAAACCACCTATAGCATTCTCAAGGAAATCGTGGCATACATCTAGAGTTTTGTTTTTTGTAATTAACTCTCTTTCTTTATTAAAACATTGTGGTTGGAAACTCTCATTTTTTATTAAAATATAGAGAGCATGTTTATTTGATTTTTTCATTGACTGTGGTACAAAGGTGTGACATATTATCAAGAATGTTAGCATAATAAATTTATACCAACACAAAGAATTACAAAATAGCTTAGTTTGTATTTCTAAATATTATTGAATCATATCTTTATAGAGTGTGCATAATTACAAAATAGCTTAGTTTGTATTTCTAAATATTATTGAATCATATCTTTATAGAGTGTGCATTTCTACAAGTTTACTTGGTTTATACTACTTTATAATGTGAATATCTTTATCACATGTAGTAAATGTTTTAGCTTTAATGAGAACTTGTATAATGTCATAACCATGTGATTAACATTCATTAATTATGTAAATAATGAAATTATATTAAGTAAAATAATTATATGTAGTTGAAATTATAAACGAGAGAAAATTTGTTCCTAACATATATGTACCATATGCTAAAATCTATTATACAATTGACATTAATGAATAAAACTCAAACTTTAATTTACTTAATTATATTGATTAAAAATGTAAAACTTGAAATATGATAGTTATCATTATTACTAGCACTTATTTATGCAACATCATATAACAATTTTAACTCGTTGTTATTAAGATTTTCATTCATACAATCAAAATTAAGTAAACTATGAGTATTTTGTAGACATTTAACAATAAATATATTACTTAATTTTATTGACAAATATATTTCATACATGATTATTTTAAGGCAGTATACCATAATGATGTCTAAGTCAACCATTGATGAATAACCACTCCATAAATTATATACCAATCATTCATGTCAATATTTTCTTTATTATATCTTATGCATTTGCTTCTTTGTTTTATTTTTTTGCCATTACATATGCTTTTCCTTTCTTAGCCTTATTATTTTCTTTCGAGAGACCAACCCCGTTTTTCATACCTTTGTTTTTTTGTTTCATTAAACATCATCCTTCTACCAACTATTTTATTAGATTCCACCCATTCTTTATTTTGGTCCATGCACATGCTACTAATTCCTTTCTATTATCAATTGTCTTGATTGTGGTTGTTTCATTACCATTTCCTTCTATATTATATAAAAAAAATTAATGCAGTATATTTATGTCTTTACCATGCATTTAACTAAAAAAGTAAAGTAAATACCCCAACCCATTAACAAATTGCAAATGTTAAACTTCTAATTTGTATTTAAAAAAAGAAAAAAGAAAAAAGTAAACAAGTATAATAAATATTTCTTTTGTCAAAGTCAATTTCAAGTTTACATTAGAATTACTCTAATACTCCATTTACTCACTCTTTTGTAAGGTCAAATTTATACATACAAAATCAATTTAGTTAACAAAATTTTCACTATTTCTAATATGATTAACATTCCTTTCACTTGATTTGTTTTTGTAGAATGGATTTCTTGGGATACCACCATACCATCTAATATTTTCCTTCTATAGAAATTTTTTAATACTGATA
The DNA here is from genome assembly GCA_034641835.2 of Pinus albicaulis. Lineage (NCBI taxonomy): Eukaryota > Viridiplantae > Streptophyta > Pinopsida > Pinales > Pinaceae > Pinus > Pinus albicaulis. The sequence continues at coordinate 614,494,183 of CM076570.1, read as the reverse complement.
GTATTACCAAATTCTCCTGATCTAACAAATTAATCTTATGTTAAATACATAATCCTTCTACTTAATTCTTTGTGGAAATTAAATCACCAATTGCAAACACATGAAGAAAATCAATCGCACACAAACACAGTTGTTTAACGGGAAAGCTTAAAGCTAAAAACCCCAACTATCATATATTATGTATATCAATGGAATCATGTAATAATATCATACAAATATTAGTACATCAAGCTCTTAGTACAATCAACAATCATTACACACTGTCATGCAGAAATTTTCATATCTATGCACCAATTTCTTGCCTCTGACAACCTGCCTCCATTGCGCAATCCCTGCTGAAGAAGACCTCTGAATGATTTTGAATTGGCCTTTCTTTGACTGTGCAATCCTCATTTGCATCTCCAATGTGTGTCAGATGCATTAAATACATCACTATAGTCACAACAGATAGTCCATCTCACCCTTTCACCTATCTCTCTACTTGGTCTCCACCGGAACTGACATGCGAGTAGTTAACTACTGTATTTGTTCAGTTGCAAGTGAGTCTCTAGTTATGAATTAATTAAATAATTAATTCACTAAACTCTTACTTGTGCATCTTCAATTAGAAATAGATACAACTAGCACAACCGAGTTTAACTCACTTAACTGAGTTAAACTAAATAACAACTCCCATAAATACTCTTCCAACTCTGTCACAACTTTGCCACTTCAGTTCTAACTGAGTCCTCCATGCATGAGTCACCAACCACCCTAGGAATTGCGTAATTCCTTCAGTCCACTTTTTTTCCAAATCTGTTCACTGAAATAAAGTGCTCTAAGAGAATACGTTGATATTTATTGTCAGATTATTATTAAGGGCTAATAATAATAGGCATGCATCTATTTCTAGATTGACGATCTATAAATAGAATTCGCCCATTATTCTAAAAATATAATCTCATCTATTTTTCACATTTGACCAACCATCTACAAATAGCATCCTGCAACTTATGTTAGTCTATTTCATAAAGGCAATTATAAATCCAAAAATACATAAATTGAATAATGTAAAGTTAGGATAAATATATTTATTAAATTAGAATATTTAATAAATATTAGAGATACTTAGAAATAGTATTTTTTTAGTAAAAATAGGACTCTAGAATTGAGTCGTTTCCTAGGCTCTAAAATAGGAAAAAAGGTAGTGGGATGGTTAGAAGGTTATTTATTGTAAATGGACACTTGTTGATTTTCCAAGTGATCCATAACTAGATTAAGTTAGAACATAGAGCCTTTAAATACGATTGTTTCCTAATTTCATTGTGTAATGAGAGAATGTGAGAGTGTGAGTTTACACTCCTATAATTTTCCATGTAATCTTTTTGCTTGATCAATAAAGTTATGTGTCTGAGGACCCTTCTACATTTACATGTGGTATCAAAGCTATGGTAAAGTTGCAGCGCATATGTGGAGGAGGATTCCAGCTCTACCAGGTCGTGGAAAACTTAATTCCGTTGAATCGATCAACAAAATATTGGTATGAAGTTTGTCAGGTTTTTTGAACAGAAATTTGATTATTTGATTTTAGATTTGTAAATTCTAAAATCATTTTTTTAAAAGAAACTGCAAAATCTGTGTGAATTTTTCTATTTCAAATTGTTTGAGTGAAGTAAAAAAGAAGAAGGGGAAAGCGTTGTATAATTCTTCATTTATAAGAAAAATCTCCAGAAGAAAGAGGAAAGCGCTGTTGATATAGTGCATCAGCACTGAAGGAAAGAGTCTTGTAAAAAGTGTTTAAATGAACATCGATTCTGGCATCGATTTACTTAATGAACATCGATTATGGCATCGATTCCAGCGTTTCACAGCATTTAATTTGAACCAGCGTATGAACCAGCGTTGAATTAAACTTGAAAGCATTGAAGGAGCCATCGCTGTGAATGTTGAAAGCGTTGAACCAAACTTGCAACAAAAAAAAACGTTTCAATTGTAGCAGCGTATTTAATTTAATTTTATGTAGGAAGAAGCGTTGCAAGCAACGTTTTAAATGACTTGAAACAACCTTTTAAATGAATTGAAGAAGCATTTGACAATGTTTCACAATTGGAGCAACATTTACAACCAGTGTTTAGTTGAATGTTTGATTGAGCGTTTAAAGACTAGCATTTTACAGTGTTCGAAACTTTAAAAGCATCCGGTCCTTCCCTGCCTTAACGATGGGTCAGCATGTTAGATAGTGTTCACAGGCCGTTGAAATTCAAACATACAGGAATTTAGAAATTGGGGTTGCCATTTCCACCCAGAAAAACGTGTTATGATGCACGCAGAGCAAAAAAAGGCGAGAATGAATGCCGAACTGGTGAATTTGAGAAAAGCGTTAGCATATTCGTTGTCAACTGGTAAATTTTGTTGTTGCTGAATAGATCATGTGCGTTTAATATGTGATGAATTAATGTGCTGTGCGTGTACTATGCGTTCAATATGCTGTGCTGTGCATATGGTTCGATCATGTGCGTTTAATATGGGATGAATTCTTGTGCTGCTTCTGCAATTAAAACGCTAGTTTAATATGCGCATGGTTAGATCATAATTCATTGAGTACGTTGCATCAAAAATAATATATTGAGCCCGATCTGTTTAAACTCTTTTGAGAATTCCATATTATAGAAGACACTTTGATCGTGTCTCCGAGGGTAGTGCTGCATAGTTTGATTGTTCACTGATTGGAACGAACAAATGCAAGACCTGTATTTGGTAAGTTTCTGAGCTGGGATTATAGTATCACAAGAAATTTAGAGTTGGGATTATAGTGTCATTCTTTGTTTTTTAAAAAAAATAAAAAAATGGAGTGACAGATTTATGTATGTGCCTTGCCATGAGTCAAGCAAAATTGTTTGGTGGAGTAATAAGTTGAAAGTTGAGAGTATTGTAGTAATTTTGTGGAGTGAGGTTTTTTGATGGAGTGAAATTATTTTTGTAATTTGGAGTGATAAGGTGCTTATTTTGTAAATTTTGAGTGATAAGGGAAAGACTTTATTGTAATTCAAAGTATTGTTTTACTTTGAGAGAGATCGTGTCACTATCCATTCAGATTTTGAAGGCGCGTTGTTTGAAAGGGTTGTCAGCTTGGCATTATCATTGCTTCAGATGATGTACTCAGTGATTAATAAAGATATCATTTTTTTTGGTGTTGATGTGTCCTAGATCCGCCCGAAATTAAATAAGGGGATCTTAGGTACACCATGTGTGTTTGATGGCGCATGTTTTTTATGGCTTCATGTTGTTGCTTTTTGATCTGTGTCTAGTTGTGACACATTAATAATTTTATACATAAAGTTTAATATCAACAAGCACAACACTTATAACGAAATAGCTGCAAGATCAACACATGCATCTGCACAACTATAGCATATAATCGAAGATTGTCTAAATCCGCATTTTACATCAACAAGCCAATTCACTTCTTCAAGTTCATGTACCTACACACTCAAAAGTCTACATCAGCGTTGTTATACATTCTTTTCAGAACTTGTAATCAAATTCATTATGTTATGTTAATCATTAAAAATTCATTGTTAATGAATTTTTAAGAAGACAAGTGAATTCATTATTTTAAAGTGAATCATTGTAAGCTTTCTTGGGTGCATTGTCGACAGTGTTCGACACCCTTCCTTTACAAAAAATCAATTGAGTGCATGATTTTTTTCAAATAAGAAACAAGTTTACATCTCCAAGCGAGTGTGATTTCAAGCAATTTGCATCAAGACAGTACAAAGATCAAACCATCAAGCAATACAGAGTGAAGTTTATTGCAGCGACCATCAAAAGCAACCAAACAAGTTCAACTCTGACATCAATCAACCAAGTTGACATCGACATCAAGCGAGCGTGGTTATTCATTCAAGTGAGCGTGAAGTCATCAAGTAATTCAAGTGCGTGCTTAAACAAACGCGATCGTCATCAAGCGAGCGTGAATTCCAGAGTTTAAGTGAGAAAATTCTACACTTCTAGCAAGTGTTCCAAGCAAGCGCAGTCAGCAACAAATCAAGCAAGCAAGCCTGTCATTCAAGTGAAACAGTTCAAAGTACGACATCTACAACAAGAGAGTTTGTTTTCAAGTGCGCAAGTTCAGATGGTGCAACATATTTAGTTGTTAAACATTATTCACAGTTTGATCATCTCAAGTGTTGAAGACATGGTGCATGTCAGCAAAGACACTCTTGCTGATCTTTCATGGCATCTACAACAAACACATGAAACCATTGAATTTCTTCAGCTCGAGTCACAACTTCAAAGGATTGAATTGCAAGAAAAGAGTGATACCTTCAAGTCTTTGAACCATCCAGATGATAAGTCTTTCATTCCAACAGCTTCAAGTGTCGAAGTTGTTCCAGATCCAATTTCTTCCAATCCCATCATCAAGCCCTGGGAAGAAATTCAGAATAACAAGAATCAACGAGGCTTAGGATATGTCCAAGATGATGCCAAATTACATATTCCCGATTATTCCAAGCCCATTCAGTTCGTCAGTGCGAGATTTCTTGAACAGATCCCCTCAGCACATTCAGAGACAGTTGCAGACAACCAATAATGCCCGCAACCCAAAGTTGTAGAAAAACAGAATTCCACACAACCTGAAGTTGAAGTCAAACTGAAATGTTCTCATTGTCAGAGAACCGGTCATATGGAAGATCAGTGTTTTGATCTCCATCACTGTCGCCATTGTTGCAAGTCCAATAATTCCTCAGACAAATGTCGCAATCAACACAAATCAGCTAGATTGAAGATACATTATGAATGGATCGACCCTTGGGAATGGTCATCCACAGTTAAAATATTGCTTCAGTTCTACAACCGCATACGATCACACATAGTGCAGCCAACACTGAAAATATGATGGTACTCTCATGCAGTTGAACAGGGGAGTACACCAGTGTAAAACTCCTACACCTAAAGGGGGGGAGTTCAGGAATACTTTCCAAGAGAAGTGTCTCTCCTTTCAGTTGAAAAAGGGGGGAAAATGTCAATGAGATTGACAGTGGTTGTCAGACTGAAAGTCTTGACAAAACCAACAAAAGTAGCCAGTGGGCATCTTCAACAACCAGTGGGCCTCATCGAAAAAATTTCTAGTGGGCATCAAAATTTTTTCCAATGGGCAGTCGACAACACAGAAGTAGTGAACAATTTTCAGCATAACAAAAGCAACAGTGAGTTGTTTTTGACATCATCAGCCAGTGAGCCTTGAAAAAAAAATTTGATGCTGATTTCAAGCAAAGGATAGATGGATCCTTTTGCAACTTGGCACGTATTGGAGTTGTCAAGCAACATTCAGAGATGAATCAGACATACAACTGACTCATGGTCTCTTGAGATTGAATATTTTTTCAGCATCAACTTGAGAACTTGGAAGATGGTTCCTCGTTCTTCTTTTGGATTTATCCTTGAAGGGGGGAATGTTAGCCTATTTCATAAAGGCAATTATAAATCCAAAAATAAATAAATTGAATAATGTAAAGTTAGGATAAATATATTTATTAAATTAGAATATTTAATAAATATTAGAGATACTTAGAAATAGTATTTTGTTAGTAAAAATAGGACTCTAGAATTGAGTCATTTCCTAGGCTCTAAAATAGGAATAAAGTTAGTGGGATGGTTATAAGGTCATTTATTGTAAATGGACACTTTTTGATTTTCCAAGTGATCCATAACTAGATCAAGTTAGAACATAGAGCCTATAAATAGGATTGTTTCCTAATTTCATTGTGTAATGAGAGAATGTGAGAGTGTGAGTTTACACTCCTGTAATTTTCCATGTAATCTTTTTGCTTGATCAATAAAGTTATGTGTCTGAGGACACTTCTACATTTACAACTTATATAATATGCTCACCATGTCTAAAAATAGGCATACACCTAAAAATAGCCTGCAGGCCCCACTCAGTGAAGGTGCTTAATTTTCACTAAGATTATTGTATTTTTGAATGTCAACACTCCCTATCAACAAGATAGGGTTTATCCTTCACCCTAATCCTACCTCTATGGTATTCAAATTTTCTCCTGCTGAGTGCCTTCATTAGAATATCTGCATCTTGATCTTCCGTAGGAATGTACTAAAGCAACATGATCTTCTGCTGCACACAATATCTGATATGATGATACCATATATCTATATGTTTAGATCTAATATGAGACACAGGATTAATCGAGAGTTTAATGCAACTCTGATTATCACAATGTATCACTGTAGGATCTAAATGAGAACCAAACAAACCGACTAGGATCTTTCTCATCCAAATAGCCTCACATGCAGCTTGAATTGCTGCCATTTTTTCTACTTCCGCTGAACTAAGTGCCATGGATATTTGTTTCCTACTGTACCAAGAAACTGCTATAGATCCGATACTAAAAACCCCTCCTGATGTGCTCTTTCTGTCTATTGGGCTGCCTGCCCAATCTACATCTGTGAAGCCATGCAACTTCACTTCATCCGTCTGTCTGTACCATAAGCCATACTCAGATGTGCCCCTGAGATACCTCAGGACATGCTTGCCTGCCTTCCAAAAGAGCTTGGTAGGCTTAACCATCGCTTGACTAAGTTGGTTCACGACATAGCATATGCTTGATATTGTATTAAATAAATACATGAGTGAACACACCAACTGTCGATAAACAGTGGCATCCACTACCTCTGCCGATGTAGCATCCTCTTTCCTCCAATTTCCTGGAAGAGGAGTATCCATGGGCTTGTAGTCCTCCATGCGAAACTTACCAAGTATCTCCTGAGCATACTTACCTTGACACACAAACAATTCACCTTCCTACTGCCATATTTCCAATCCAAGGAAATAATGAAGGAGGCCCAAAACCTTCATCTCAAACTCCTTTGCAAGATCTGCCTTACATGAGTGTATCAACTGCTCATCACCCGTTAGTATTAAATCATCAACATAAAGAAAAATGATTAAAAGCTTACCCTCCACCACAATTTGGTATAGGTTTGCATCTGCCTCACTCTTGGTGAAGCCAAGTCCAGTGAAATAGTTGTCGATCCATGTGTACCAAGCACGGGTGCTTGCTTCAGCCCATACAATGCTCTTTTGAGTCTGCACACATGCAACTCATTGATGAAGATCTCAAATCCTTCAGGCTGTTCAATGTACACTTCTTCCTCAATGATCCCATTAAGGAACGTAGTCTTCACATCCATCTGATGAATGTGCCAACCCATCTGCACTGAGAGAGAAAGGATGGTCCTTATATAAGAATACCGTGTGAAAGGTGCAAAGGTTTCTTCATAATCAATCCCCTCGATCTGTGAGAAGCCCCGGGAAAAAAATCTTGGCTTATACTTCTCGACGCTCCCATCAATAGCTTGCTTTACTTTGTATATCCATCTTGAACCTACCACTGATTTACCCACAGACCTTGGAACAATCTCCCAAGCATTGTCTTTGACAATGGAGTCATACTCCTCCACCATGGCATCTACCCATGTGGGCTCCTGCGCTACTTCTTCAAAAGAAGATGGATTTTTCACGATACACTTGCTCATAAGAGGCATGTATCCAGTAAATCGGTGAGGTGTCTGTCTCTGTCTGCGCTATGATGTAGGAACTCCTACATTCCGTGTCACATCAAGCTTCAATATCTCAACTTATGTGGTACGCATTTTTCCTGTTCTGATGTTTGGATCTGTGTGAGTGGACTCCTCCACTCCATGATCCTCCTGATGTGGCTGATCCACATCTTGAGGCTCATCTTTGGGAGCAAGTAGCTCCTCCTCTGCATGCAAGTGTAGCTCCCTCTCAAGCGACAACTTCATGGCTTTCACCTCATTGAAATTTATATCCCATCGCACCACAGTCATCCGACTGTTTTGCAAATACACACAATAATTATAGGGTGTTTTTGTGTACCCCACAAATATCCCAATTTCTGTAGTTGGCTCCAGCTTCTTCCTGGTGTCCTTTGTCACATGAATGTAAATAGATGAAAAAAAAAATCTTCAGATGAGAAATATTAGGCTTCTTACCAGTAAAAGCTTCTTCAGGTGTACTCATGCCAAGTACTCTATGAGGACAACGGTTTTGCACATAAACCGCAGTGTTGCATGCTTCTGCCCACAAGTGCATTGGTAGGCCTTGGTCATGTAGCATAGCTCGTGCAACACCAATGATCGTTCTGTTCTTCCTCTTTGCGACCCCATTCTGCTGTGGTTTATGAGGTGCTATGAGTTCTCTTCGAATTCCTTCTTTTCTACGGAAGTCTTTGAATTCATTCGAGATATATTCACCACCATAATATCTCCGCAGAGCCTTCACTTGCTTCCTCGACTCCTTCTCCACCAATGGTTTAAACTCACAGAACTTTGAGAATTTTTCTCTCTTCTTCTACATGAAGAAGATCCAACATCTACGAGAATAGTTATCAAAAAATATAACATAATACCTATGTTTTGTTGTTGAAGCAACCGAGAAAGCTCCACACACGTCTGTGTGAATTCTCTCTAGGATCACTGAAGCACGGTTCTCCTTCTCATGAAAGGTGGTATTCACAAACTTACCCATAGTACATCTCTTGCACTGATCTGACTGTGCAAGAGTACCCTTAGGAAGTCCAGTAGAAATCTACTGCAAAATCTTCAAGGCACCATAGTGAAGATGGCTCAATCTCCTGTGCCATAATTCTCCCTAATCCCGGCTCACCACTTCTTCTGCTTTGCCCATCATTGCAGCGCAGGAATCTACCTCCATCTTGTAGATATTCTTAACTCAAATCCCTATCCTCTTGGTTTTATCAGTTTTTTTATGTCGCAGGAAAGCTTTTCCCTCACTGAAAACAATGTCATAACCTCTGTCCTCCAACATAGCAACCGAGACCAAGTTATTCTTCAGATCTAGAAAATGCATAGCATATTTCAACATAAATGGTTTACCTGAATCCCTCTCAAAGGTAATGGTTCCAATTCCAGTCGCATTGTATCTACCATCGTCTCCCAATTCTATATGCATTTGGAGATCCTTCTCCTCCAAGTCACTAAACAACTCTTTGTCTCCCGTCATATGGAAGGAAGCACCACTATCAAGATACCACACCGATCCCATTGCACTTGAAACCAAGCATGCAATCAAAGAGAAATAAAGTTCAAATTGTGAGGCTAAGGCCTCATCTGCTTCAGCTCCAGTAGCCTTCTTGTTATTATTTTTCTCTAGGCAGTTAGTGGTGAGATGCCCATGTTTGTGACAGTGAAAACACTTCACTTTGGACAAATCTAGCTTCTTGCCTTTAGCCTTGGATTTTGGATGGGATTTCTTCCCCTTCCCTTTCCTTGCTTTGGTAGAAAAAGTGCAATTCTCTTCATCATCATTCTTCAATGAAGAGCCATTCCTGGTATTCCATTTTATCTCCTCCTACACAAGATCCGACCAAAGTCACTCCCAATTTGGCAATTTCTCCTGTCCATCGACAGAGTATTCGTAGCTGCGCCAACTCTTCGGAAGCCAAAGGAGAGCCAAGATGACCAAGTCATCATCCATAACTGTAATTCCCACACTCCTTAGCTCATCTCTACATTGGACAAACTTTATGAGATATTTTGGAACACTGTCACCCTTCTCCTTTTTGATTTTTCTGAGCTTATCTTTCAGTGCCAACTTCTTGTGGTCGCTACTGCTTTGGAAAAGATCTTTCAAAGCCTTCCAAATTGAAAATGGAGTGGGTTTCCCATGAAGGCTTGACACAATATGGTATTTCACACCTTCCAACAAAATTATTCTTGTCTTCGCTACCTTCTTTGGCCATGCGTCAAGTACTGCAACATCACTAGAAGTAGGCTTAGGAACATCGCTATCGATGAAATCCTTCAGTCCATTATCTTCAAGCACCACCTCCATCCCATCCTTCCAGGCTATGTAGTTCGAGCTACCCTCAAGGGCATACTCCAACCACAACCCATTGAAATCCATTTCGTTGAATACTCAACTGTCACACCAAGAAATTTCTGCAGCAAATTCGAATTGCCCACCAGCACAAAACTCAACACTGCTTCACTATTGCAATCTCTAGTGATTAACACTGCCCCGATACCATGTAGAAATTTATTAATACTGATAGTATTACCAGATTCTCCTTATATAAATAATCAATCTTATGTTAAATATAGAATCCTTCCACTTAATTCGTTGCGGAAATTAAATCGCTAATTGCAAACACATGAAGAAAATCAATCGCACATAAACACAGTTGTTTAACGAGAAAACTTAAAGCTAAAAGCCCCAACTATCATATATTATGTATATCAATGGAATCATGTAATAATCTCATACAAATATTAGTACATCAAGCTCTCAGTACAATCAACAATCATTACACACTGTCATGCAGAAATTTTCATATCTATGCACCAATTTCTTGCCTCCTGACAATCTGCCTCCACTGCGTAATCCCTGCTAAAGAAGACCTCTGAATGAATTTGAATTGGCCTTGCCTTTACTGCACAATCCTCATTGGCATCTCCAATGTGTGTTAGATGCATTTAATGCATCACTATAGTCACAACATATAGTCCATCTCACCCTTTCACCTATCTCTCCACTCGGTCTCCACTGGAATTGACATGCAAGTAGTTAACTGCTATATTTGTTTAGTTGCAATTGAGTCTATAGTTATGAATTAATTAAATAATTAATTCACTAAACTCTCACTAGTGTATCTTCATTTAGAACTAGCTACAACTATCACAACTGATTTTAACTCACTTAATTGAGTTAAACTGAATAACAACTCCCATAACTACTCTTCCAACTCAGTCACAACTTTGCCACATTAGTTCTAACTGAGTCCTCTATGCATGAGTCACCAACCACCCTAGGAATTGTGTAATTCCTTCAACCCACTAATTTTCCAAATCTGTTCACTGAAATAAAGTGCTCCAAGAGAATAAGTTGATATTTATTGTCGGATTATTATTAAGGGCTAATAATAATCGACATGCATCTATTTTTAGATTGACAATCTATAACGCCCAATATTCTAAAAATATAATCTCATATATTTTTCACATTTGACCAATCATCTACAAATAGCATCTTGCAACTTATAGAATATGCTCACCATGTCTAAAAATAGACATACACCTAAAAATAGCCCGCGGGCCCCACTTAGTGAAGGTGCTTAATTTTCACTAAGCTAATCATCTTGTTGAATCTCAACACCTTCCAATTACAAACCTCCTTGCTTTTAAGAGATGAGACAAGAGTCTTTTTAATTCTTCTTTTTCTTTTTCCTCTTTTTTTTTAATGTTTTTCCATGTAAAATATGTGAGGAAATTAAATGGATTGTTCCACATATTCATGGATGACATTCTTATGAAACATGTTGGTGTATGGTTATGAACCTCACCCAAGGGGGTTTGATTTAGCCACCTCTTGGCATGAAACTAGATAAATGCCTAGGAAAATTGGTGAAAACCAGTTGAGCTAACCTCTTGGACTTGAGATATGAAGGATTTGGAAAAGATAATGAACCATAATCATTGTAGTATAATTTAAGGTTACAACTTAGTTAGATGCCAAATTGATGCATGAGACACCCTTGTTTGTGGGACACGGAACCCTCTCCATACAAAAAAATTAGTTTCTAATCTATGAAGGTGTACATACCCTCTCCATACAAAAAATTCAGTTCCTAATTGATGCATTGAAACTTGTATGTTTTGTTGCAAACAAAATAAAAAAATATAAGCATTGATACAAAGAAAAATTATAAAAAAACCATGTTGGCATAATTGAAATTGATAAATTTAATTAATTGTGAAGAAAATATAGGAGTGCACAATACACCACAATCCTAACTATGGATACTAAATTAGGGTGCACAATACAAGAAAATAACATCATATGGGATCTATTTGAAAATCTTAAAGTCAATCAAGAGGACCTGCAATTTAATAACGACTTAGCTAAAATGTATGGGAGCCAAGAGCCATAGCTAAGGAATGACTAAGAAGATAATAGATACTTGAGGAGTGAATGCAAAATTAAGTAGTTGAATGATTGAAGAAGGTATTATTTATTTATCGTAGCTTTGAAGCAAAGTAAAAATGTGTAATAAAGATAAAGCAAGGACTCAAGAAAATTAACAAAGTACGACATCAATATACTTGGAGCTTGGCTTACCAATTCAACCCTTTTTCTGGATTTGTGAGTCATTTTGGAAAAAATTATAAGGTTGATTCACACATTTCCACAATTTCACACAATTCCATCAATAAGGCATGTATGTTACATCTATGTGCAATGAATTTATGCAAACCAACATAGTTACATGGATTAAAAGAAATATTGTATAGATTGAGAGGAAACAAAATGAAGAAAGGTTTTACGCGAAGATAACTTAATTTGTATAGAACAAGAATGGAAAGGAAGATGTATTTCAAGATATAATTGAAGGCACATGTAGGATAGGTGAGTTTTAGAACATAATAAAGGAACCTTGCATAATCAAGCAACTCAATATTAATACTGCAGATCATATACGAAATACATTGTACTATATTTTCTCTTTGATAGGAGCAACTCATACAGGGTAATGATCATTAGACATGTCAAAGTAAATATTGACAAATAATCAAGCAAACAACTAAGAAAACCAAACTTAAAAATAATGAGGAGAGGAGAGATTACCTAAAATTATTAGTGATGGGATTCTTTGCTTTTGATTCTATAGAGAAGTATGAATCAAAATGGATACATGATCCATGAACTAAAATATGAGACATCTATGAAAAGGATCTTCAACTAGAAAATGTCTATAGCTTTTAGGAATAAGCATCTATCAAGACACTTGATGATTTTCCTATAGGTCTACTATTTACAATATTAATGTATTAGCCTGTAATATTTCGCTTTGGAGGCACCTCAATTTTTCCCCCTATTTTTCTATGTTTTGGTTGAAGTTCTTAGTGAAATTTTTTGTCAAACAGTTTGCATTATTACTGTTGTAGGTGTAGTTTGAGTTGATGTTTGAATATATGAGAGTAGTAGTGCAATAAATGCATAGACAATGATGACCATAACTTAGACCAGCATTAATAACATCAAATTCTCATTAATAATACGAATTCCTGATATAAATGACATGCTAAAAATAAGAAGTTTACATGATCATTATATTAAACTTTGTCAAGAGAAATACATCACAGTCACAATATTAGAAGAACCTAGTTCAAATATGGTGAAATGGCTTCCAATATGATGCTTAGACTTTAGTGTTGTTGTAGTTAATGTCATCACGAAGCCAACTTTATAACTTGTTAATATTTTACCTCCTATTACAACAACTTAGACACACCAGGATCCGCTCAGCTGAGAATGACTATGTACAGCCACCCAAGTGACATTGTCCCTCTATGAAAATTTTGCTTCAACTATAGGAGAGGTATATACGATCAACAAGGGAGATGCAGGCTCATTTTTTAGAAAATATCATTCTAGTCTCTCCTCCAAGTGAACCAACAAACACACTAAAGACCCACGGTCTCAACCACAAGGTGATATGACTCTTTCAGTTCCAAATTCGTCCTCTAGCATGGGGATACTAGCACATCCATAAAAAATAAACACAGACAATGTCTCCAAGATGAAACTCATACTTTTTTAATCCAGAAACACTCTATTTATTATAGCCATCATGGTCCTTGGTAACAGTGAAGGAAATTGTCCCTTGTTAAAGAGAACTCGAACACTATTTATTTTCCTAAACTTGTTTCCTTTAGCAGTGAGGAGCTATATCACAAGACCCTCTTCCATTCATAAAATTGACGCACTGAAATGATGTAGAAGTTGGGAATGCATGAATGAGGAGAGTCTCCTCATTTTCCTTCTTTAATGAGTTTAGAATTTCCTTTTCACCTTCACCTTCCCCGTTTTTAATTTTCTTTTTGTTTTTTTATAACTCTCTTCTCTTTTCCCTCCAAATTAATATTTAAAGGAACTTTTCCCTTCTTTATTTAATAAAGTGACTTTTATAAACTAATTAAAGTCACTTTTAATGTCAGAAAATGCTTAATTCAATTTATTGGTCACACTGGACAGCCAAAGCCCCCTTTTATCATTCTTCGATGTAGATATTTTTGCCTTGATTCCAACGAGTTATTACACTAAGGTTCTTCTCCAAGTAATTAGCCAGAAACAACACCTTAAGCATAAATACTTAAAATATGCTTGTTATTAACACCATTCTACATAAATCATTGAAACACAATGGAACCAAGAGAAAACCATGAATAATTGATCTCGATGATGAAATATGGTAAGAAATCAAATATGATTTGAAAGTGGAATTCATCAAACCTTGAAATGTGGAAGGTGCATTAGTAAGGCCAAAAGGCATGACCAAAAATTCATAATGACCTTCATGTGTTCTAAATGTTTTTTTTGTAATGCCTTATGTCTTCATTCTAATTTGATGATATATTGAACAAATATCTAGCTTGGTGAAGCAAATTAATCCATGTAGTTCATCTGACAATTCATCAAAGTCAGGAATGGGAAATTTGTCTTTAATAGTGAGTTTTTTTCTCTCTATAATTTGGACACATATTCCATGACCATCCTTCCTGTGCACCAATACTATTGGAGAAGAGAAAGAACTTTGGATAGGTTGAATTATACCTACCTCTAACATTTCTACAACCATACATTCAATTTCATTCTTTTGGGCATAGGGATATTTGTAAGGTATGATGTTTAGAGGAAAACTTCCTGGAATCAATCGAATAGCATGATCCTGATAACGGATAGGTGGGATACCTTTGGGAGTCCCAAATACCTTGGAATGATTGTCAAGGACTCTTTAGATGTGGAAAAATGGATGACTTAGATATTTAAACATCTAGTGAACATAATTGTGCAATTACCCCTCATTGTTCTTTCTTCAAAAGATTTTTCATGCCATTAGAGCTTATTATCTTCCCAGGTTTCCCTTTGATACCCCTTAATTCAAGTTCCTTTCTTTCTGATAAAAATTTTAAGAAAAAATATTCAAAACTAAAAGCTAGCATCCCCAAATATTGTAACCATTGGAATCACAATATAACATCCACACCAACCATTTGAATGAAAAGCATTGGAATATTCAATAAAAATTCTCCCATGGTTAGATTGATATTATGGTACTTCCTTGAGAAATTTATAGCTCCTCCATTTGCAACAACCACTTGACACTCTGGTGCTAGATATAGAAATAAATTCAAATCCTTTGCTATCTTACAATGAATAAAACTATGAGCACTACCTGAATCAATTGACACTATTGTTTTTTTCTTCTTGATATATCCTTCTATCTTGAGAGTTTGAGGAGTGGTGGTTATTTCCAATGCATTATAATGTATGGTCAGATTAATTTCTTCCTTTTCAACCCTTGGGGTTGGTTCCTAGTGCATATCCTCTTATTTTGATGTTTCTTGTTCCTTTTCTTCCTCCTATTCACAATATATGTAAAATAATTTCTTCTCGACACACTTATGACCTTTAGTGTATTTGCTATCACAATTGTAACAAATCCATTTTTCTCTTTTCTCCTCCAGTTGTTGTAGTGTTAACCTTGAAATTTATAGGAGGCTAGGAGAGGCAACACTTTCATATTTATAGTTGTGAGTGGTAGACCTCCTTGTTGCCATAATTTTGCTTTCAACTTTTTTTTCACCCTGAACGAATTCTCTAATGACTTAGGTTCCCAAAGACAAACCTCATGTTGGATGTTATCCTTTAAAGTCCCTATGAAGACATCAATTATATGCTCCTCTAGAATATCGATTATCTTGATATTCAATCTTTGGAATTCCTCAATGTTCTCCCCAGCTAAACCCTTTTGTTTGATATTTATCAATTGGATAAAGAAGCTATTTCTCTTTATATCCTCATAATGTGATATCAATTCCTCCATAAAAATTGTCCAAGTGACAAGTGAATTATGAGTAAAAAAACCATTGATACCATACAAATTGACTAGGTTCCAAATATAAAGATGTAATGTGTACCTTTTGTGTGTGTTGCACCTCATGTAGATCAAAGAACTACCCCATTTATAGTATCCATGTTACCAGATCCTTTCCATCAACTTCCTCATCTTGATCTTTGGAATATGGTTGATATTAATCCCAAAGTTGGAGTCTCTAAAAACATGATTCACATTCATTTTATTTTCATCATGAGTTTCATGGAATACCTTGTCATCATTATGAAGCCTTTCTTGGAGCAACTTTGTCAAACCTTCCATGTATACTTTTGAACCATACAAGTCCCTTTTTATTTCTACTTTTATGTATGCTTCTAAATTGTCCATGCCCCCCCCCCCCCTTTTTTTCTAAACTATCCATCTTAACATTCATTTCTCCCAATTCATTTTTGGTTTCATTTTGTGAGAGCGAAAATCGTTGCACTTGTTCTTGCAATTTGATATATCATGTTGTGTTTCTTCTTCTTGATGCATCATAGTAAAGCTTTATAAGGGATTGATTGGTGCAGATTTTTTTTTTATAGACATTTTGGAACCAAATAATGATATCTATGGTTCATTGTTCCCTTTGAATCACTTCAAACTTATCTTTCAAACAAAAATTATGAAAATTTAAAAATACACACCTTTTAGAGCTAGATTTTGAGCTTATTGATAAGGATGAACTTGAAACTATTGTATCTCTATGATTTAAATCTAATAAGGTCTAAAATTTCGTTCTACTCTAGCCCTCTATTGCTTATTTCCAAACCCACAAGTTAAACCAAGATTGGATTCTTCAAGATAAAGTTATGCGAATTCTCCCTTGATGGCCTGATTATGAACTGGTTTAATGGATCAAACTTGTACAGAATGCCACCTGTCATTGTTTTAATCTTCGGCCTTGAAACTCAACCCAAGAAACTACAGTTTGTGAAATTTCAATCATTTTTTATGAAATTCAATTTTGATGCTCAGAGAGAAATTTATGACAGTTTTCCCTAGAATGCTTGTTTGAGAATTTATTTTGGAGCATGAAAAAACCCTAACTTTCTTGGACCATATCTCCAAAAAGATAGTGAAACAAGATCTGAAATTGTAATCAAATGTTCATCAAGAATTTTCCTTCATGTGATATAAATGTAATGGTCTGAAGCTTAATAAAAAAAAAATATACGGAAAATTCCAAGACATCATGTTTGAAGTAGCAAAACCCTAGGATCAAGGGCTCTGATACCAAATGTTAGGTATCCATATAAAAAATAGCACAAAAAATTAAGAAAATATAGATCAATGACTAGATAATAAGCCACTATGAGGGGGAACCTTCCTTTACATCACATAAATGAACAATTATTGGATGATTCAAATGACAAGACCTTGTTGGTATATATAGGAGTCTAAAGAGTCAAAATATAATTAGGGCCTACATAACAATAATAGTATAAGGGAACAATAATAAAAATAGCGGGATTATATGGGGTACAATAATAACAATATGGGGGCTATACTAATATTATAGGGACCTAACAATTTCTATCATTGTTAGAAAGTTTGTTGTGATGAGTCAAATGTCCAATATCTTAGCACAAGGCTTGTGTTATCACACATAAATTTTTAATTTTTTATTAGGATCACTCACTTAGGTTTCATTTTGTCTCATAAGGTTGGCCCATGAAATTGATGAGAAGTTCATGAAATAAGTCTTTATCCTAAGTCCAAAACACTTCATTAGTCATGTCATCTCAGTCATATCTGTCAAGTTGCACTTTAGGTTCACATGCATTGGTTTAAAATTCATTTTTAACCACATGTCTGCTTTTTCACGATTCTGCAGCAAATGTAGCTACAAACAGGTAGATTTTGCTATGGAATGAACTGATCATTTCGTAGCCAATCTGGCAGGTTTATAACTGAATACACTACAAAATCATGTTTTTTTGCACCAAAATAGAGGATGATGAGCTGTCATTTTCCTAGTGGTTTAGTATAAAGGTGAGGTCATATAATTGGTTTTCATAATCATCCAAGCATGCAAAAGCATAAATACCACCCATCATTGCCTTTCACTCCCTCATTTGTCATCATTCTCTCCACATTCAAATTCCATTTTTAAAACTTACTCCAAGCACCTCTCTATCATATTTCATTTGAGCTTTGCATGCATCAATCCATTATCACCTCTGAAAAGTCTAGTCCCACAACAAGCAGCTTGCTGTTCAGTTTTTCTCCTTGCAGGTGTCACAGGTCAAGAAGGCCAACATAGTGTTAAAAGAGATAGCCATGCAAAAGAATACTACTAAAGTGAGGGTCAATGGTCAAGTATGAACCTATAAACTTATATTTGGTCATGGAAGACCCTAGTGTTGCATAGGACTTCATTAAAGTTGGTTACATGCATTTATGCCAGAATAAACAAAGGAATTTCTGTGTTTTTTGACTGTTCGAGAAGTCAACTTCAAGAGCATTGTTTGGGAAAACAGAGAAGAATTCTACAAATCTGAGAGAGGTTATTTTCAAGCACATATCCAAGAACATTAACCTCTTTCACTTTTCTCATAGGTGTTACATATTGGGAGATTCGAAGACATTTTTGGGCTCCATTTTCAAAGTTTGATTTTTTCCTGTTTTAGACATGTTTTTCAAATGCAAAATCCGGACACTTGGAGATGTTTTTCAAAAAAACAAGAGACATTTTTCTTCATAATGCATTGATATATAGAAAAATCCAAATGCAGAATGTAGACACCTGGAGATGTTTTTCAAAAATCCAAGAGAGGTTTTTCTTTAGAACGCATTGATTTACAAAAAATCCTCCTGTTTTGCAACAAATATCAAGGATTCATAGACAAGGGATAAATTCAGAGCCCTAATTTTTCAGAAAAAAAACAACTCCATTTTATTTGTAGATGAACTTCCTGAAGATGAAAATACTGCTTCTTGAGGAGGGTAAGAAGTATTTTGAACCACGTTTTCCTTATCATACTTCATATTATCATATTTCACATCCATAGGCAAAATTTTGAAGAAAAAGGACAAATTTTCAGTTTTTTTCCAATTAGGTCAGTTCATAATGAATCCCAGGCTAGAAGCCCAAATTTCACTACGAAATCCTTGTAGGTTAATTTTTGTAAAAAATCACAGTTTTGGTAGAAATAAAAAGGGGATAAAATTTGTATTTAGCTTATTTTTTCCAACAAACATATCCAAATCAAAGAGGAAGGCTAAATATTGAGCTAGATAGGTGAAATGGAGTTGCTACCAAATCACACTACGAAACTTCCTGTTTTACTCTGTTTTTGCAATGAGAAACATTTGGTAGAATTTTGGTATTTTGAAGGTGTATTAAAGGTTATCCAACCAAGTGGAGGTTTTTAAAAATATCAGTGGGAAAATCTAGTGAGGATTTTCTCCTCGACAAAGTTGTCTTTTGCTCTAGCTCAACATAAAGGCAGTGATCAAATGTCTTGACGATTTTTCCTTAAAAGTAGGGTGATTGGTTTCTATATCTAGCGGGGGTATTTGTGTCTTAATTATGGCTAGTTCCACTCAAGCACATGACTATATTCAATGTAAATATGTAGTCCCTTCAGTTAGTTGATGTAATAAATAGATGGAAAGTTCATAATAGGTCTCTAAGTCTTAAAGTTAATAGATGTCAGTTTTACTTCCATGTATTTTGGATATTGGTTAAGATAGGTGTTAGAAAAGAAGTTTGATGATCTAGACATGTAGGAAGATCCAATGTAAAGTGAATGAAGCCTATTAATAGGCAGCATTTCAAAGAATAGAAAGGTTGGAGAATGCGATTTGACACTACCACTTTGTAAATTTTTGATGATCAATAATATACAGTGACTGTGTTTTCTTCTTCACCTAATATTATTTTAGTGAATGAGTTTATGTCTTATGTATCTTAATATGTTTCTTTCAATAGCTTGATGTTTAATTACTTAAAATTCATGTTCCTCATGCTCTGACTTCCTTTGAATACCAAACCATTGAAAATTTCTGTGTCTGTTGTCCTTTAATTGAAACATTACATGCCTCATCTTCCACAAGGAGAACCATTGTCATTTAATTCCATAACACTAACTCCATAAGTCCAATGGTAGTGAATCCTACACATTTTTCACTTTCAATCAAACACGTTCAAGTTAATATCACAGATTTAGTCATCTAATTGAATCCTAATTGAACAAATCACAAGTTAATTTAAGAGAGCCCTCTTAGGCTGAAGAGGCTAATATTTAGTTAAACACTGGTTTGAAAGAGTTACTCTAATTTTTCTGGTGGAGTAGCCCATCAATACCAATTTAGAGTTAACATTACCATTTCGTAGAAAATATGAGGATTTCTCTATTTTTTGTCTATTTGAGTAGTCAACTTCAAGAGAATTTTTTGGGAAAACAAAGATGAATTCTAAAAAACTGAGAGATATTATTGTCAAGAAAATATCAAAGAACATTAAACTCTTTCACTTTTATCACATGTGCTACAAAATGGGAGATTTAGAGATGTCTTTGGGCTCTATTTTTAGAATGTGTTTTTTCTTGTTTGAGACATGTTTTTCAATTGCAGTTCCTAGACACCTGGAGATGATTTAAAAAAAAAAATAGAAGTTTTTCTGAAGCACGAATTGATTTACAAAAATATCCTCTTGTTTTGAAATATATATCAAGGATCCAAATATATGAGATCATTTTTGAGCCCTAATTTTTAGAAAAGACAACTTCACTTTTATTTGTAGATGAACTTGCTGAAGATGAAAATGCTGCTTCTTGAGGAGGGTAAGAAGTATTTTGAACCAAGTTTTCCTTATCGTGCTTCATATTATCATATTACACAACCATAGGCAAATTTTGAAAAAATAAAGCACAATTTTCAAGTTTTCTGCCAATTAGGCCATTTCGTAGCGAATCCTAGGCTTGAAGCCCAAATTGCGCTACAAAATTGTTGTAGGTGACCTTTTGCTTAAAATCACAACTATAGTCAAAATCAAAGTGGGAAAAAGTTTGTATTTAGCTCATTAGCCCCAAGGAAGACCCTCCAATAGTCATAAAGGTCAAATGTTATTCAAAAGGTGGATTTTGGAGTTTGCTACAAAATGAGCGCTACGAAATTTTATGTACATGATTGTTCATTAGTAAAATTTAAGTTTAATTTATGACCAAATGAAAAAGGATTTTGGAAATATGAAAGAGGTTTTTCTTCATCACAGGCCCATTTACAAAAACCTCTCTCATTTTCTGCAAAAGCCATCAATTTTTGGAAATTATGCACTCTACTTTGAAGCCTATATTTCAGAATTTTCACTAACCAGATTTATGAAAAAAATTTAAAATTCGACTTGGAAGAAGTCCAACTCAGCATCCACGTGGCATAATGACACAACAACACTCCAATACACTCAGAAAATTACTTGGCTTCAGTTGATAAGGGTTATTAAATGAATTTTTTGAATTATTTAATGAAAGATGAGTCCTTTTTGTATTCAAACTCTACAAAACAAAAATATCCCTAGGAAGTGTCCAAGTGATGTAATCCTATTTGAAATAGGTCTCTGAGGTGGGAATTTGAAGCTAGAAAGGTGGAAAATCATTTGTATGAGTCCTTACTCTACATATGAGAGAGTTTTAGAGTTATAAAGGGTTTATTGATGTCATGCTACAAGCTGCTTTTGTAATATTTTTTCAGTTAGTAATATACAATTGTAGAAAGCTTCTCTCAGACCTGAGATTCATCATATGCTCTCATATATGTTTGTATCATATATATATTTAATATATATTCAGTTTTATTTATGTGTAAGCACTTAGAATTCATGGTTAAACATGCTCCAACTTCCTGTATGCATATGGTTTACTGTTCTAGTTATGTTTTGATGAGAGTGCACACATGCCTCAACTTCCATGTTAGATGTCTTTATATGTAATTGAGTTTCACTATGACTCCATGCCCAATGGTAGTTATTAGTTCACATCCTTCACCTGCATAAAAAAAATTCAAAACACACTCAAGATTTAACCATCTTTGTTTCCAAGCATTCTCTATTGAGTATCATACATTTACTTGTGAGAGCCCTCTCAGGTTGGAAAGGCTAAGTTCCAACCAAAAGTGGTTTGAAAGAGTTACTCTAGGTTGTTTGGTGGAGCAACCCATTTGTACCAAATTAGTGATAACATCTTGGATACCAAATGAGTGGGGAAGTAGTATCCTCACTTAATTTCTAAATAAATTATGACATTTGGTATTCCAAAAGCTTCCAGTGGGTAGGATTGATCCATGTGAATCTTAAAAAATGATAAAAATTAATGTTATCAAATGTTGATGCAAAGGTCTCCATGATGGAGAGATCGTCAAGATATTTCCAACAACACTTGGACAAAGTCAAACAGATGTTGTATGAGAAACTTATAGTCTTATGAAGTTTGGCTCAACATGAAAAAAAGATGGTGGGTTGGAAACATGGCATTACCAAGATCTGACACATGGTTTTATGGATGTTGACATGTTAGTAAATATGCTAACATGGAAGTGTAGATGTTGACATGGCAGTATAGATGTTGATGACATGTGGTAGGATGGATGTTGACGTGGTACTGTTGACTGTACAGTATGGGTGTTGATGTGGCGAAGTGACATGGCCAAATGACTATGTAGAGGGATGACGTGGACCAAGTGAAGGGCACCTTGTGTTAGCCCCAAATGGACTATGGTGGTTTGCGAAAAATTTGTTGGGGACATTCAAACCCCCAACTTCTATATAGTCAATTCACTAGTCTACCAATATGCCACTAGGTGGTTGTTGCAATGGTAGTGAATAATGTTGTATTTGAAGTTTCCTATTATAATTATTGTGTAAAAATGGAAGTCCACAGGTTTGAACCCATGACATTCCAAAAAAAAACCCTGTAGATTAATCAATGTACCAAACCTTGCCTATGTTTGGAGCCAACAACACATATTATTTTAAACTATGATAACACAAAATTTTGAAATATCACCATGGTTCACGGGCTTGACCCTGAGATATTGTGCCTATAAACCAATGGTTTTTCCAATGCACCACATGGATATATATTCTGAGTACTGTGAAACTAGAGTACTTTTCTGTTGTTCATGTATTTTGAATAAATGAGGTTTTGGAGCCCTATTTTTTGTTGTTCAAGAGCAAGAAAGTGGTTTTCTGAATACTACAACCTCTATGGAAAAGTTGGGGATGAGTATTTTTTTCAAGTTGGAGAACTGATGACTGTAAACATCACTTTTGCACCACTTAATAAAGCAGCCCCTCATTGGAAGCTAGCCTGGAGACGTAGCCCACACTGGGCGAACTCCCCTAATAACCTAAGTTTTCTTTGCCTCTCCCTTTTATGCTATTTATTTATTCAACCTTATCTTTCTATTCACTCATTAAGCTAACTCACACTTATAATTAATGCAAATCAAGTCATGAATTTTGGATCAATAAAGATCAAAATGGCATGATAAATTCATTAATAAAAAGGAATTCAAAGATGGTCATTTGGATTTGCTCTTTGACTCTAAATTCAAGGATTTCAAAGGAAAATTCACCTCTCACTAGATTAATTCATATGAAGTGGAGGAATTTTTTGATAATGGATCTATAAAGATAAAAAAGTTGATGAAAATTAAGTATCATTTGTAGTTAATGGCCATAGATTGAAACTTTATAACAATCCTTTCAATCATGAATAGTTTATGTCCCTATTATTTTAGCAAGTCGAGATGCAAGAGGTGTGTACTAGCAACGATATTCCTACCCCTCTTCCATCCAGAAATTTACTTTTCCAATATATATATATATATATATATTAAAAATAAAAAAATAAAAATAAAAAGTCTATTTGTGAAAATATGGGGTCCTAGCACAATATAGACTTGAATTTTCATTGGAAACCCAAGAAAATTGGGTGATGAAAATTTTGAATAAAAATATATACTAATTGGTTCCATTTATGTTAAAAATTATTAGGTAATATCTAATTAATATTGAGTGATAATTTGAGGAGAATATGTTGAAAAAAATGTAGCAAGAAAATCTCAATTTGACTTTAGCCTTAGTCAAATTGAGTAAATTGAATTTCCACATCAGCGGGACAACTTGGTGGCAGTTAAATTGTGTGACATATCTCTTGCCACTCAGTTAGCTCAGTAAATTCGAGTTATTGGGCTTGGATTTCAATTATGCATGTGTGATTGCTAAAATTTAGCAATCTATTTCAATTATTTTCAGTTGTGTTTATTTAACTAACCTCTAACTATTTTTGGAGACAGTTGAAGGTCAGTTGTGCAAAGGGACATCAGTCTAACTTAGAGATGTATTAGTTATCTGATCAATCATCCCAAAATAGCTAGTGCATGCAAGGAATTTTAGTTCCTCGGCTGAAGTGGAGATGACAAGGGCAGCGTAACAACAATTGTAAACTAGTTTGAGTGTACATGTGTTACATGAGATCAGAGGATCAATCCTTGGGAATTGTGCAATAATTTTGGATGAAATTCCTAAAGAATGGGGGCTAATTTCCTGAGGAATTACATAAGGAAATAAGAGGTTAGGTGAGTTGATATTTGGCTAATTCAATGGAAAAAGTTGTTCGTTGAGAAGAGAGAACAATTATTCTTTTGTCGGTTGAGGTTTAAGTTGGAACGATAAATTGTAATAGTTTCTATATTCATTTGATTAATTCAAAGAGGCTTGAGGGGTTTTTCCCATTTGGGTTCCCCTAGAAATCACTGTGTATTTGTGGTTTTTCTTATTGCATGTCTTTACATGTTGTTAAGAATTGTGAATTTCTTTCTGCGAAATCTAGATCAATAGAGTAGAATTGTGTCTCTTGATTTTAGATTAAATTTCTTGAGAGTTTGCAATTGTATCAAATTTATACATGGTATTAGAGCCTCATAATTAATATTAGAACCAATATTTCGAACTTGTCTATCAAAAATTTATAATTTACAGTTGTCTTGCAGCTGTTTTTCCTCTAGATCAGGAGAATTTCTTTCAATGGCCTTGGTCTATAGTATGCCTTGAAGGGTAGCTTGAATTTCATAGTCTGGAAGGATAAAATGGAAGCATTTCTCGATGAAAATGGCGTGTTAGAATATGTTAGAACTTACATTTCAAAACCTCCACAACCGGATGCACATCAATTAGCCAAATGGAAGAATGATGTTGCAAATACCGAGAGAATTATTCTGGAAGGTGTGTGAGACCATGTGGTATCAAATCTCCATGGAAAAAAGACAAAAATTTCCATGTGGAAGACATTCATTGAGATATATGAAAATAGAAATGACCATGGAAAAATCGCCCTAAAAGACAAACTTTGAAACATTAAGATGAAAAATAATGATATTATTCCAGAGTATCTCTCCAGATTTACACAAGTTGGGATGAGCTTGGAGGGGTTGGGGTGCATGTTGCAGAATATGACCTGGTGATCCTAGTTCTTCTAGGTATTCCAAAATCCTAGCAAAAATACCAGGACTATGTGAATTGAAGGGAAAAATTATCGAATTTGGAAAGGTTGTGGTACGATTTGGTTCAAGAAGGGTTAATGAGAAACAACTAGGATAGAACATCATCCAAAGATGAGGATGAAGAGAATTTTGCATTAGATGGAAAGGGGAAGAAGGGAAAATGGAAGAAGACCCAGAGTAAACCTGATTCTAGCCAAAATAATGGAAAGAAGAAGGACATGAACAAGATAAAATGCTTTCACTAGCATGAATTTGGGCATTATTCAACGAAATGATTGCACAAGAATTATAACAAAAAGCCTTCAAGAGAAGTAGCAATTGAAGCAATGGCTTCAAAATTCGAATTAGATTTCACTCTAATAGCATGTATGGCCAGCACTGTTATGGGGAGTGTGTGGTACCTTGATTTATGTGCCTCGTTCCATATGACAGGGTGCAAGGAGTTTTTCAGTAGCTTAGAGGAGAAGGATATCTAGATTCATATCGAAATGGGGGATGGTGGGAGGTACAGTGCTACTGGAATTTGTACGGTCACCTTTGAGAGGGATAAAGCGTCTCCTCTTCACCTCAAAGATGTTATGTATGTACTTGGGCTAAAGAAGAACCCGATCTCTGTAGAGGTATTGGAGGATTGTGGATATGATGTTATTTTAAGTAAAGGGAAAGCCTTTCTGAGACTTATAGATACCGGGAAAGTGAAGCAGATCAGGGTTTGAGTGAAGAATCTATACAAACTTGAGGTGAGAGAATGTACTGCATTGAGCAGTAAGGCTGAAAAAGTGTAGAGTTGAGATGTTGGAGAACTTTGGCCCATGATATTGGGTCATCTACACCATTTTTCCTTAAAATTCATACATCAAATAACCATCGGTCTCCCTTGAGTAGTAGGATGTCTGCAAGGATTACACATTGGTTAAATATATCAAATTCATCTGTAAAAAAATTTTCGGTGAAAATCACATAGGAGAAATTTTTCCATGACCGAGATTGTAGAGCATATGCAATATTGGAGCGAGTCCACTTTGATGTTTGTGGACCTTTTTCTATGGCCTCCGTAAGAAAACCTAAGAACTATGTTATTTTTATTGATGATTTCTCTAGAAAATGTTGGATCTTCTTCATGTGGAAGAAGGATGATTTTTTCTCAAAATTTTTTGAGTTCAAGGTATTAGTTGAGAAGGAGACTAGGAAGAAGGTGAAGGCTCTCAGGAGCGCCAATGGAGGTGAATTTGTTTTGCATGCCTTCAAATATTTCTATGTGAAAGAAGGTATTCGAAGGGAACTGAAAACACCCCATAACCCACAACAAAATGGGGTAGTTGAAAGGAAGAACATAATCATATTGGGAGCATAAAGGACCATGTTGCATGATCATGGGTTGCCATTGCATCTATGGGAAGAAACATGAAACATTACAGTCTACGTGCAGAATCAAAGTTTGCATATAATACTTGGTATGATCACACCAGAGGAAGATTTCCTTGGGACAAAGCCTGATGTCTCTTACTTCATAATTTTTGGAGCTTCAATTTATTTCCATGTCTCCAAGGATTCAAGGAAGAAACTTGAGCCTATAGCAGAGTTTGGAGTTTTTGTAGGATACACTGAAACTCCACACAATTACTAGGTGTATTTTCCTTGATTGAGAATGAAATTTGTATGGAGATATGTTAAGTTCAATGAGGACAAGGCTATGAGATGCTCTTTGGAATGAGAGTTGAGTATCCCACCGAAGAAGGAGATTATTGCTCCAAAGGAGGAGCCTTGGGATGAGATTCAAGAGGTTCTGGAGCACCACATGTAGAGGAGCAGACAGGGGGAAGAGTGGAGGTACCCACTCAACCAAAATATTCCATAGAGGGAAGAAAAATAACTAGAGATGATGATATATTGGTGCAGGATGCAAGGGAGAATGTGGGATCCCCTACATCACAACACAAGAAGAGGAGGTCACCTTATAGGTACACTAGTTGCATGGGTCTCATGATAGAGCTCATTGAGATAGAGCCTTCTTCATTCAAGGAGGCAGTTGCTCAACCTATTTGGGTTGATCCCATGATGGAAGAATACAAATTCATCATGAAGAAAATTGTATGGGAGGTGGTGCTAATGCCAGAAAGGAAATCAATGGTATGTTCTAGATGGATCTACAAAGTGAAGCATGTAGCAGACAGGAACATCAAGAAGTACAAGGCTATATTTGTGGCCAAATTATTCTCTCAAGTAGAGGGAGTGGACTATGAGGAAATATATTCACCAGTTGCAAGATATTCCTTAATCAAATCCATTCTAGCTTTGGTTGCGCAGATGGATTGGAAAATACATCAGATGGATGTGAAGACCACCTTTCTCAATTGTGTTGTTGAGGAGGAAATTTACGCATAGAATTTGGAATGATATAAGACATATGATTGAGAGTCGCATGTGTGCAGACTCAAGAGAGCATTGTACAGTCTAAAAAAGGAACCCTGAGCATGGTACACTCGAATCGATAGTTATCTCAGTGGATTGGTCTTTACCAAAAGTGAATCTCTTTAATATTGTGGTAGATGGTAAGCTTCTTATTCTTGTTTTGTATTTTGATGATTTAATACTTACGGGTGATGAGTAGTTTCTTCACTCTTGCAAAGAGGATCTTGAAAGGGAATTTGAGATGAAAGACATGCGCCTAATGCATTACTTCATTGGGCTAGAACTATGGCAAGGTATGGTGAATTGTTTATGTCTCAAGGAAAGTATGCTACCATGATACTTCATATATTTCACATGGAGAGTTGTAATCCCATGGAAACAACTCTAGCTACAAACTGGAGGAAGGATAATGCCACTCCAGGTGAAGAGGTGGATGCTACCATTTATAGGAAACTTGTGGGTTCACTGATGTATTTTGTGAACACACGACCCGACATGTGTTATGCAGTCAACTAGTTAAGCCAAGTTATGGTGAGGACTACCAAGTTTTATTGGAAGGCAACAGATAATGTGTTACAATACCTTAGAGGAAATACCCAGTATGTATTATGGTACATACATACAGAGGGAGTGAAGCTGTAAGGATTCACAGATGCATATTAGGTAGGGAGTCCACCTGAAAGGAAAATTACATCAGGTGATATCTTGAGTGTTGGGTCCACATATATTTCTTGGCACATCAGGAAGCAGAGGTCTGTGGTGATCATATTAGCAGAGGTTGAATACATGCATATTATCCAAGCAGAATGTGAAGAAATTAGGATGAGAAAAATATTTTTTGGGTTATTCATTCAGGAGATGGATCCGAAAATGATATATTGTGATAATAAAAGTTGCATTAATCTCTTTGAGAATCTAGTATTTCATCACACGTCCAAACACATTGATATTTGGTATCATCATTTGCAATATTGTGTGCAGAGGAAAATTATATTGCTACAATACATTCCAACCAAGGATAAATATGTTTACATATTGAAAAAGGCATTGTCAAGAGGTAAATTCAAATTCCACAAGTGCAGGATAAGGGTGGTTGAAAATCCATTTCTTGCTAAGAGGGAGTGTTGAAAAAAAATGTAGCAATAAAGGCTCAATTTGACTTTAGCCTTATACAAATTGAGTAAATTGAATTTCCACATTAGCGTGACAACCTGGAGGCAGTTAACTTGTGTGACATGGCTCTTTTCACTCAGTTAGCTCAGTGAATTTGAGTTAGAGGGCTTGAAGTTCAATTATGCATTTGTGATTATTAAAATTTAGCAATCTGTTTTAGTTATTTTCAATTGTGTTCAGTTAACCGGCCTATAACTATCGTTGGAGTCAATTCAAGGTTATTTGTGCAGTGGGATAGTAATATAACTCAAATATATGTTAGTTAATTGATCAATCAACCAAAAATAGCTAGTGCATGCAAGGAATTTGAGTTCCTCAACTGAAGTAGAGATAACAAGGAAATGTAACAACAATTGCAAACTAGTTTGAGTGTAAAAGTGTTGCATGAGAACAGAGGATCAATCCTTGGAAATTGCACAATAATTTTGGAGTAATTTCCTAAATAATAGGGGATAATTTCCTCAGGAATTACGGAAGGAAATAGGAGGCTAGGTGAGATGATATTTGGCTAAGTGTTGGCCAAATTTTTTCATTGAGTAGAGAGAATAGTTATTCTTTTGCAGGTTGAGCTCTATGTTGGACCAAGAAATTGTAATAGTTTCTCTATTCATTTGATTAATGAAAATTGTGTTATAATCAAGGAAATTGATGAAAATAATTGGAGGTCCAGGTGGAATAGGCCAGTGGCCACCAATATCCACCTGGATCAGAAAATGGATGTGAATTTGTTTTTCATGCCTTCAATTTTTTTTTTTTTTTTTCAAAATAAGGTATATGAAGGGAATTGATAGCACACCATAACCCACAACGGAATGGGATAGCTAAAAGGAAGAAAATGAGCATAGTGGGAGAAAAAAGGGCCATTTTTCATGATCATGGGTTTCCATTACATCTATGGGAAGAGTCATGCAACATCAGGGTCTACTTGAAGAACCAGACCCTGCATAGAATTATTTCTATGATCACACCGAAGGAATATTTCTCTAGGAGAAAGCTTAATGTGTCTCACTTCAAAAAATTTCGAGCTTCAGTTTATTTCCATGTCTCCAAGGATTCGAGGAAGAAACTTGAGCCTACAATAGAGTTGGGATATTTTGTAGGATACACCAAAAATCCACACAATTACTGAGTGTATTTTTCTTTACCGAGAATGACAGTTGTAAGGAGACTCGATGTCAAATTCAATGAGGACAAGGCTATGAGATGCTCTCTATAACGAGAGCTGAGTATCCCACCAAAGAAGTATTTTCTTACTCCAAAGGAGGAGCCTTAGGATGAGCTTCAGGAGGTTGTGGAGTAGCCACAAACATGAGGCAAAGTGGAGGTACATAGTCAACCATAATCTTCCAGATAGGGAAGAAAAATAGCTAGAGAAGATGATATATTGGTGCAAGATGAAAGGGAGAATGTGGGATCCCCTACATCACAACGCAGGATAAAGATTTCACCTGATAGGTACACCCACGTGCCATATTCCAAGCCTGAATTTTGGATTATATGGGATAAACCAAAACATAACCAAACATGGAATCCAGATAAACCACCTCCACCCTCAAGCCATAGTGATTTCACCTAAGCGGCAAGGTCCAGAAATACTAAAACTAATACAAGTTTGGATTCCTCATAATTTATTCATCATATCCAAATGATTTTTCCTATCTCCACCTACCTATCAAGGGCTCACCTTGATAAAACATTCTCCACCCTCAACCCTTGGGATTTTCCTTAGACCACCTCACCTAGGATCCAAAATCTATTGGAATCTAAAGCTAAACCAAACAAGTTTTAGGGAACCCACTACATCATGTTTATCCAGGAAATGGCATAAGGAAAGGTTTTACATGACTTTTAATCTAGGAAAATCCCCATACCAATGACAAGAAAAATTACTAGAAAACAAATGCATAAATGATGCATTCAAATCCCAGCAAGATGAATCAAATATGCATATTGTTTCCAACGAAAATACTCATTTATTTTATGCCCTTTCTTGTTGTTGTTAATACCTTCTTATTTTTGTTGTCCAAGCCTTCTGCTAGCTGGAAATTGCATTTAAAGATTGTTGTAACAATCCTCTTCTTGGCTACCCTTAAAATTCCTCTTGAGCCACTTATTTTCCTTGATTTTATTGCTTGTATTGGTTGTCTTGCTTGCGCCCAAGTGTTGTAGCTTATGTTAGTGTCCTATAAATTATAGTGATCAATTGATGATTATTTGGTTTTCATCCCATGGGATATTGTAAATAATTTCTCCATTATGTAAATTATTTTTAGTATTTAAAAGAAAAAATAGAATTAAAAAAAAAAATAGAAGAAAGAAAGACAAAATAGAAAGAAAAAAAGACAAAGAAAGAGGAAAATAAGAGGGGAATAAAATATATATATATATATATATATGTGAAAAATAAATAAATAAATAAAATGATGATAAAACCCCCATAGGGCACCAATTAAAATTCCTCCATGATTTTCAATCAAAGGTTTAATTCAAATAGTTATGTGTATAAGACTTTGTATTATATACTTTAAACATATGAGAAATAACATTTTTGTCGTGTTGTGTAATCATCATGCATCAATCAACGACGAAGATTTTTCCCACCCAGATCAATGGTGGGAAGCATTTTTCGGAACCCCCTGACCTTTCAGGACTTAACAAAAGGGGGGCGGGGGGTGTCAAAAAGCGGTTTTTCTACCCCCCCAAAAACTGCTGCCCCCTCCCTTTTTCCACCCATCACCTTTGTCCATCCACTCCTGCCATTTTTCATACTTACTGCCATCCATGTCACTCCCTCACCATGTCACTTAACTATTAAATTTTAAAATTACCTGCCAGATTTGAAAATGAATGTTAAACATTAAATTCCCTCCCATCATTCAACATGTTTTCTTATTAAATTCCTCCGCTCTTGAAACAGTAACAATTCCGTTATTACCCCCATTAATATTATTATAAAAACCCCCTAGAAACCTGTAACTTCTTCCCTTGAATTCTCTTCATTATGTGCAGGTTAAGTTTGATCCAATCTGCAGTTATCAATTGCCATCTGTCGGTCATACCTTTTCAAAATTCAATTAAACGAGCATTCTGGTAACTCCGATCTTTCATTTTTCTCCGTTATTGAAATTGTCAGTACGAAAGGGAAAATGAAAGATTCTTGAGGATTATCCTATGATACCCCATGTCCCTGACCTTGTTAAAACTCCCCTGATCAATACCCAATACAAAGTAGTCAAGACCTAGTGTGATTTTGATCTATACGAGCTCCATAATTGGGAAAAATAAAAATACCTAGATCACAGTGACGATTTGAGCACTTGGGAATCCCTTCTTCCCAAATTTACCTTCCCTCAGACCCACGTTTTCCCTGTGTTCTCTTCTTGGTGTCATCTCAGGTACCTCCCTAGCCAAAAATTATTAATTTCCCATAAAAATGAGGTCCTCTTTTCCATTTCTCCAGAGATTATTTGTCGATCCTTGCAGATAAATCACCATGCATCCCTGCATCCTTTTTCCTTTGATGCATTAATGGAAATATAAAAAAAAAACTTAAATTCCCCTAAAGAGCCCACATTTTCAAATGATTTCTCTGTGAGAATGCTCAATTACCCAGAAAAAATCCCACATACCATGTTTCCATCTTCCCATAAATGTCAAAATAAGTAATTTTTATGGTTGCTCGCTTACTAGGATATTATATAGACCAGTGGGTCGATGAAGTGGTTTTAGGATTCCTATGAGTATTTATAGTTGGGACGAAACCTTCAATTATTTTTAATTACAGTCAATTATTGTTTGATATCATGCATGATCAATTTATGAAGTTTGAAGTTGAAGGTGCATTCAAACACAAATCAGTTTTAGTGTATCTCGTGTTATTTCACCAACTAGACGGATTCAGATTCCCATTGCATAAGGTGGATTATGAGATTAATCCATTATCAGTAATCCATTGGAATTCTCTAGTTAGAAATAACTCAGGGGAGTATCATATACTGATTTTTGGATAAGTTTATTCATACATCATTGTGTCTACTTAGCAATGATATCATCCCAATAATTTCACCAGAAATCAAGAAAGTTTTGCGCCTTTCGAAGTAGTCAAAGGTTGGAGACTGGTACTTGTACCAAAACTATACATAAATTAGAATTTATGGATCAGAGCTTCCTCCCTACAAACTGCCATTATTTGTGCTATTCAGTATTTTTTCAATAGAATATGCCACACAGATGTTGAATATGGATGAATTACACTTTGTATCTAATAAGAATAAGGTACAATTCAAATTGAAGGCTCATGTAGGTACCTACATTGTAAATACAAGAGAGACGACAAAGGAAGTGGAAGAAACTTTGAAAAATATGAAACTCAAACCAAGCTTCACATGGTCCTATGATCCTCTAGGCATAATTTCCAAGCTAAAAGTTGAACAAAAGAGTACTCCATATGCACATACATCAAGGCTAGAGATTGAGAAATATGTTAACCGAGAATAATAGACTGAAAACTCCTTAAAAGAGGCTGAAGATCAAAATTTCAGTCACAATTCATTACAAACACCAGTCCCAAAAGATAAAGATATTAAAGAATCAAAGAAAGCATGTATCCCACCGATTCAGAGTCACGATATTTTCAAGGTTTTAAAATAAGAAAGAAGATAGACCCTAAGGATAAAATCATCATCAACATAAAATATGATACAAAAAACAATATTGCACAAGAATAATCATAGGAAATGGAAAATCAAGATCAAAGAAACAATGATCTTAATAGGTTCAATGAATCCCTTCACTAATGTTGAATACATATCACAATCACATGTGTCATGTTCATCTCAAGTACCCACACAAAAACACATTATTTTTGCAAGATATAGAGAGATCAAATTGAAGAATGAAGCTCTCAAAGATTCAACATATTTAGAATTCTAAAAGAAAACTACCACCACTCAACATAGATTGTTGTCTCCATTTGATTAAGAAAAAGGGAAATTTCAAATGACCTTTTTGGAGCCCACAATGCTAGCCCCCAAGACTGCTGAAGATTATAAGGCCTCAATATTTTTAGTTGACAGTAAGAAGGTTCATGCAATCAATCAGACCGACTTGCACAAAAAAGTAGGTGAGATGATTTATTCATCATTAACTAGCTCAGACATGACTGCCTATAAATTACAAATGTATTTAAATAATATGAAATCACAGTTAAATATTGAAAGGATGTCTTCTCTAGCCAAATACATAAGGATTAAGTCATTGTAATATTTAGTTACCAAGATAGGACATGATCCTATTGATGTCAAGACAACCGAAGAGATAATAAAGAGTAAGAATGCAGACATTCAAACACTTAGAAAATAACTCAAACTCCCATCTATAGAACATCCTCAAGCTAAAGAAGTGACCAGTTTTGATATGGAGAAAGAAAAGTTGTTCACAATAGTAGTGGAGAAGAATGCTCAAATCTAGAAAATGGAGCAAGAAATGGAAGAACTACTAAAGGAAATATAACAATGGAAAGCAGCAGGCACATCATCAGCAGGCACATCGATAACAAGTACATCAACATGAGCAACAACTTCAGATTCCTCAGAAAATCTAGCCAAATCTTTAGGGCAATTATCTATGACAAGTAAAGAAAAGGAGATATTGGGAGAAGAACTCACCAAGATGGAGGAAAATAAAATCAAGGAAGACAACGCTTATTTGGGAGAAGTGCAAAATAATTTTAAACTCATTCAACAAATTCAAAAGTATGAGGATAAATCCTTCATAATTCAGATGTTAGCAGAGGCCAAAAGTAGCATTTGGAAAAATATCAATGTCAATATTACAAAGTTGTGGCCATCCATTCAAATAATTTTTGAACAAGAAGAATTGGTGTGGAGAGTTAAAGCAGTAGTTGAGAACGCCAAGGTTGATCTTGAACATAGGTCAGAGGAAGCACAAAAATTCATAAGATTGTTAAACTCTAAAAATAAAGATGAGCTCGAGGAACTAAACGTCTAGGATAAAATAGAAACAATAATGGAGGTCAAAAGGGTGATAACAAATAAAAATCCAATGGTGCAGTTGGAAACAAGTGTAAAGAGTTGGAGCTACGGGTCAGAAGATTTAACAAGAAGTTTTATTTGTTGCAAGAAAAAGTACTTCTAACTCTCAGGGATTCTACTGGAAAATTGATTCTAGTAGAAAATTATCAAGAGAAACTTGCAACATTGTTGCAGATGCCACCAAATTTGCAAAGGAAAAAGGAGCTATCAGTGGAGAAGAATTTTTGGAAGGCCTGCAATTTGATATCCATATTCAACATGAGATCCATCACCTTTTTTCCAACAAGCCAACTTTCGAAACCTACACCGAGGTAGATGAAATATTTAGGAATATGGTAAATTATTGTATCCTAAGTGAAGAAAGGTAGGACCAATTACTGTAACTAATCGAGTAAGCACAAAAAAAATCTAAAATTTGGTAACAGACAAAACAGAAGAGCGGGAAAATAACTACCGTCAACAATATATTTCCTCAAAACTTTCAACAACGCAACATATTTTGTCCACCTTTCCTATTTTCTTGTTCTATTTCTGAAATATATACATTTTTGTTAGATATTTTTAAATCCAAGGATAAATCCAAGTAGATCCACCTGAAGGGATCAACTTGTC
Organism: Pinus albicaulis; assembly: GCA_034641835.2. Lineage (NCBI taxonomy): Eukaryota > Viridiplantae > Streptophyta > Pinopsida > Pinales > Pinaceae > Pinus > Pinus albicaulis. The sequence continues at coordinate 614,458,446 of CM076570.1, read as the reverse complement.
GAAACAACAAGTAGGTCCTAACCCCAAGGGCATCGAGGATATTTGACCCCATGACCTCCCAAAAGACGAAGTAATTATCAATGAGAATGTGACCAACTGAGCTATACCTTGGGGCTACATCTTTGTTAGATATTATTTTGTAATAAATTCCTTTTTGGAATCTGAAGTTAGTTCAATCGAACGTCTATAAACATTGTGTAACAAGATTTAGAAACGGTTGGAACTTGAAAAAAGAAAATATTTTATGTGATTATAAGTAGTAAATTTTGAAGTAAGCAATTCAGTAATATAGAGAAAGTTTGATCTCAAGATTCTTGTGTCAAGCAAATGGTGATGTTATCATTTTTGTAATTTTGTTTTCCATTCAAGTTTCACATGAGTGTTTTCCTTCTTAAACTATTTACAAGAGGATTATGGGCTAAAATTATTTTTGATAATTTACTCTAGCTTGTTATGAAATTTCACTATTTTATCTCTAATATTAAGTATAGAATTCATCTGTGTATTCTTTATATTTAATTGATCCTAATTCTAGTTCATCTTATCCACACCACAACATCTCTACAAGATTCATGAGTTTTCCTGCCTCGCCATGTTTTCTCCCCCTTTATTTATTTTAATTGATTACTGAAGATATTATGACTCCATGCCCAATGGAATTCTCTTCCATTTTTCAACCAAAATCTTAAAAATCCATTTTGTCCTTTCATACTTAGCTTAAAATCTTAACATTAAAAATAAAATCATATAGAGAGAGCCCTCTCTAAAGATGAAAGGGATAGATCCCAATTTTAAAAGTAGGTTTGTCATTACCTTTCTAGTTTCTTCCTCAACCTAAGAAATTACAGAGTGATAAAAGCTTCTCTCTCTTTTTTCCTCTCTTTTCCCAAAATAATGCTAGAAAATCATCTCTCTAATTTTCTTTTCTTTTCCTTTCTCTTTCTCTTTCTTCATTTTTCCTTGCATGCATATTGTGTGTGTGTGCTTCAACCAACAAATAAATAAGGATCATCCATCTTTCATGTGTCATTCTCGGGCCCAAATTAATTCCATTGCACTTTAACTTGCTTTATTTCTCGATTTTGGAGCATGAGCTTCTTCTGCTATAAGATGTATTAAAGATATGGTTGGGACTCTCCCTCTACTTCCACATGTAGTACATACTAATCAATCACATGATCAACATCCCGTACATATGTTTTAAGTAGATAAACAAGAAAAACATAATGGATTTTCACTAATTGAGGAAAATCAATATTATATGCCATTGGTCTAATCCTTTCAAGGATTTCAAAGGGTCCACAATAACGAGGTTCCAACTTGGAACATGATCCAATATTCAAGGAGCTATTATTGGGCTTGATAAGAAAGTACACATGCTCTCCAACTAGAAGCTCCTTAAATAATCTATGTTGATATGAATAGCTCTTCTGCCTATCCTGAGTTGTTGATAACTTGCATCTCTTGCTCCATCTCTTTCAATGTATCAAGTCCAATAAGCACCCTGCTCATCGGATCACTCTAGCTGATAAGGGTACTAAAAATCCTCCCATAGGGAGCCTCAAATGGACTCATCTTCAAGGATTCTTGATACCCATTATTATAAGAAAAATCCACTAGTGGAAGATACTCCCCCCACTTCCTTTATTGATGCATGACATATATCCTCAACATATCCTCAAGGATGTTTTTGATCCTCTATGTCTTCCCATATGTCTGCGGATGATAAGTTGTACTGAAGGCTAGATTTTTCCCCAAGCCTAAAAACAATTCCTTTCAAAAATTAGAAGTGAGCTTGGCATATCTATGTGATATAATTATCTTGTGAACTCTACGCAACCTCACTATCTCCTTAATGAAGATTTCAACCACTTCACTAGCTGAATTAGTATATTTTACTGCGATGAAGTGAGCTACCTTTCTTAACTTGTTGACCACAACCATGATGGAGTCATGCTGCCTTGATTTCCTTGGAAATCATATAATGAAATCCATGGAAATAACCTCCCATTTCCATTCCAGAATCAAAATAGGGTGTAATAGACTAGCTAGATGCTTGGATTCATATTTCACCTGTTAATAGTCCAAGCACTTAGTAACAAAATCGGTCATCTCTTTCTTCAAATTAGGACAATAATAGAACTTTTTAATGGTTTTCAAAGTCTTCTGGTATCCTCGATAGAATTAATATGGCTTGACATGGAAATATCTCAAAATGAGCTTAAATTCACTACTATTAGGCACATAGATCCTACTCATGAATCTAACCAAGACATATGTTGTGAGGTGATACTCCTCATCCTTATCACCCTCACTTTATTGTTACAATATCTGCTTCAAATGTGGGTACTTATCATCATAATGCAATACACGTAAGATCTTCTCTTTCAAATTAGTTCCATAACAAATCATGGCTAAAATATGATTCACATGTACTCTCCTACTTAGTGCATCTGCAACCTGGTTCTCCTTGCCTTTGATGTACATGATTTCGAATTCAAAATCACTAAGAGTAGCCAACCATCTACCTTTCCTTACATTAAAACTGGGTTGGTCAAACAAGTACCTCAGTCCACTATGATCACTCATCAAAATGAACTTCTTTACAAGGAGATAATGTTTCCACATGTTCAATTCATGAATGATAGTTTCCAACTAAAGATCGTGAGTCACATAATCCTACTCATGCTCATTCAGCTTGTGTGATTTATAGAAAACCATATGGCATTCCTACATCATGACTCCACCAATTCCTTCCTTCAGGCATTTATACAAACCACAAATTCCTTATCGAGATATGCAATCCTTAAAATTGGTAAGGGATTTCTTCAATTTATCAAAGCTAGTTTCTTACTCGATAGTCCATTCAAACTTCTTTCCTTTCCCTTGCAAAGATGTGATAGGATGGAAAATTTTGGAGAAGTTCATGATGAACCTTGTATAATAACTTGCTAGTCCCATAAATTATTTGACTTCATTCACATTCTTTGGAGTTGGCCACTACATGATGGCCTTAATTTTTTTGAATCCATTGTTATCCATTCCTTAGAAAATATATGTCCCAAGTAATGAATCTGAGACTGAAAGAAGCTAAACTAGTTGAGATTGGCATACAACTTTTGCTCTCTCAAAAATATCAATATTTTTTCCAGATGCTTTGCATGCTCTTCCTCATTCTTTTAATAGACCAATATATCATCAAAAAATACTATCACAAACTTATCCATGTAAGGGTGCAACACATTGTTCATAATACACATGAAGGTGGTTGGAGCATTAGTAAGATCAAAAGGACCCACCACAAACTCATAGTGCACATACCTTGTAAAAAATGAAATCTTATAGACGTCTTCTTCTTTGTTGCACACTTGATGATATCCCAATCTCAGATCAATATTTGAAAATACTGCAGCTCCCTTCAAATGATCAAACAAATAATCAATATGAGGCAATGGATACTTGTTCTTCATGGTCACATTGTTCAGCTTCTTGTAATCAATGCATAATCTGAGAGTATTTTCCTTCATCTTTACAAACAACATTGGTGCTCCTCAGGGAGATACATTTGGACTTATGTATCCCTTATAAAGCATATCTTTAAGCTGCAACTTCAATTCCACCAACTCAAGAGTGGTCATCCTGTATTGTGCCTTAAATGATGGTGCTACTCCAAGTATCAACTAATTAGAGAAATCCACTTTCATAAGAGGAGGAAACTTTGGAATATTTGCAGTGAACACATCCTGGAACTATTGTAAGATAGGATACCTCCTTAGGACTTCACCATCCTCATCATCCAACCCTTTTGTGAGCTTGTGACATGCTTCTTAGGTTTGAAAACAAAACCTTACTCCTCTTGAGTGAAATCCAATTTCTTGGCCCTATTTCTCTTCTTTTTTGTTTCTGGCTTTGTCATTTATATAGGCTACATTTCTAGACTTTCTTCAATATCAATAACTTCTAGGATATCAGATAATTTTCCCTTTCCTTTCCTTTGACTTCTAGTCATCCTCCTCTCGGTTCTTGTAGAAGTTATTACTACTACCACAGGTTCTACTACATGTTCAACTACAAGCTCTCCCTCATGTTCAGCTGCAGGCTCTTCCTCTGATTGTTTTTCTTCCCTAGGGATTTTTGATTGGGACTTTGGAGTTTTCCTATGGATGGCAGTATCTAACTCACAACCACTTAAAAATATAAAGGTGAGCCAATCTATGTTCAACTTGTTTAACTCTTATACAACATGTAGGTTTTAACCTTGTACAGAAATTATCTGCAAACAAATCTTAAAGACAGAAAATAAAAAGTAGCGAGAGCATAAAACATAAAATAGATAAACACAGAGATATTCCCCTAGATCCCAAATTGGGACGACTAGCTTGATTTTTCATTATATCCCTTTTAGTGTTACAACACATATATATACATGTTGAAGCATACATAAACCCCAATCCATTAACCCTGGATTAGAACATAACCATAGTTCCCTTGACCGGATCTACAAAATACCAGGGGCTGAAAACTATCGTACCCCAAAATCATGTGCAAACCCATGCACAAAACCATGGGCGAATTCGCCCAACAGAAAATAAGGACCAAAATAATTTTCCAAGGTGCTGCCCTAGACCCCGACAGGGGGGTCTATTTCCCCCCCTGTGACACCCCCCCCCCCCCCCGACATTGCACCCAATGCAGCGTACAGGGGGGGGGGCTATAACCCCCCCATGCGCGATTAGTCGTGGAAAGAATATAACACAAACCAAACATTCTCCCACTTTTTGTTTGCTTTCCGCAAGGGGCCACAAGAGAGCTGAGTCGTTAGCCCAACTTTGCAACACCCATTGTTTCTCTACACGAAGAGAACTTCTGAGTGCTCACATACTTTGTCAATGCATCTGCAACATTCTTCAAAGTGTCCACCTTTACCAGCAACACCCTTTTAGCTTCAACCATATATCTCACAAAGTGATCTTGAACATCAATGTGCTTTGTCTTTGAATGATAAGCAGGGTTCTTAGCCAAGAAAATTGTACTTTTCCTATCAAAGTCTATCCTTATAGCTTGCTGCACCAACCCCATACTTGAACACAATCTCTACAACCAAACTGCTTCCTTGCTTGCATGAGTGGCTGCCATGTATTCTGCCTCTGTAGTTGAAAGAGCCACTACAGACTGTCTTTTACTCATCCAACTGACTGCACCTCCAAATTGACTAAACACATACCCACTTGTAGGTCTTCTTTGGTCTAGATCTCCAGCCCAGTTTGCATCAACAAAACCACGAATTTCCAACACTCTTTCCAATCCTAGTCTTCCCTGATAGCACAAGACATAACCACTAGTGGCACGCAAATATCTGAAAACCCGCTTTACTGTTGTCCAATGCTCCTTCCCTAGGTTTGACATAAACCTGCTCAATACTCCCACTGCATGTGCAATGTCTGGTCTAGTACAGACCATTGCATACATCAGGCTACCCACTGCACTTGCATATGGAACACAGGACATATCCTTCTCTTCTTCTTGTGTCTTGGGACACTATTCAGCAGACAAATTTGTACCTACAAGAATCGGAACATTCACCGATTTACTATCCTGCATATTAAACCTCTACAATATAGTCTCGACATACTTCCTCTGGTTTAACCAGAGCTTCCTCTTTGCCTGATCTCTCTTAATTTCCATGCCCAAAATATATTTTGCAGCACCAAGATCCTTCATGTCGAATTTGGAGAACAGTTGGGTCTTCAAATCTTGGATAATTTCTTTTTCATTTCCAATCAACAACATATCATCCACATAAAAGACCAAATAAATAACACGATCACCAATTAATTTAAAATAAACACAGTGATCCTCCTTGCTTCTGGTGAAGCCAAGTCCCCGTATGTAGGTATCAAATTTTTGATACCACATATTTGGTGATTGTTTTAACCCATACAAAGACTTCTTTAACATGCATACTAGTTATTTATTCCCCTTCACCATAAAGCCTTCAGGTTGTTTCATGTAGATCTCCTCTTATAGATCCCCGTGAAGAAATGTTGTATTCACATCCATCTGTTCTACCTCAAAATCAAATGCAGCAACAATAGATAAAAGTAATCTAATAGAAGTAACTTTGGCAACAGGAGAAAAAATATCACCAAAATCAATTCTCGGCACTTGGGAATAACCTTTTTCTACAAAATGAGCTTTGTATTTCTCCACCTTGCCTTCTACATTCATCTTCTTCTTAAACATCCACTTGCTCCCGATGGGCTTCCTTCCAGCCGGCAACTCTACCAGATCCCATGCCTCATTTTTATGCAAGGATGCCATTTTATCAACCATGGCCTCCTTCCAAAGTTTTCCATCCTCTGAATCTACTGCCTCCCTGATGGTTCTGGGATCATCATCAGTTATAGTTAAAGAAAAAATTGAACAGAAAGTAGATGGACTATACCTTTCTGGTTGTCTTCTTTCTCGAGCTGATCTTCTCACAGCTGGAGTTTGTGGCTCTTCCTCTTCTGAGTCTTCTTCTGTTGTAGAGTCCGATTCATCCTCCTTTAGCTCAAAATTTATCTTCTCAGGTTCCTTTGGTAGGACTTCATGTTTAACAACATCTTTCACCTCTCTAAACACCACATCTCGGTTGTACACAACCTTCCTTGTTTCTAGGTTCCAAAGCTTGTAACCCTTTAAACCATTATTATACCCAATAAAGATGCACCTTTCAGATTTATTATCCAATTTGGTCCTTTTCTCCTTTGGAACATGTTCATATGCATCACATCCAAATACCTTTAGATGTGAAAGAGAGGGTTTCTTACTAGTCCATACCTCATGTGGAGTCTTATCCTCCAACGCTGATGAAGGTGATCTGTTAACCAAGTAACATGCAGTCTCCACAACCTCTGCCCAGAATTCTTGTCCTAACCCGGTACCACTGAGCATGCTTCTTGCCTTTTCCATCAGCGTTCTGTTCATTCTTTCTGCAACTCCGTTTTGATGAGGTGTGTATGGAGTAGTCTTCTGCCGTTCTATACCACACTTCTTACAGAACTCTTCAAATTCCTTCTTGCATAACTCCCCACCATTATCTGTCCTCAACACCTTTATCTTCTTCTCTGTCTGGTTTTCCACCAGAGCCTTAAATTCTTTAAATCTGTCAAAGACTTTAGATTTATTCCTCAAGAAATATATCCATGTATTCCTTGAGAAGTCATCTATGAATGAAACATAGTACACAGACTTTCCCAGTGATGGAACTGACACAGGTCCAAACACATCACTGTGCACAAGTTCTAATATCTTGTTCGCCCTCTTAGCACCGGAAGGAAAACTCACCCGATTCTGCTTCCCATATACACAATGTTCACAGAAATCGAAATCCAGAGAGAAATTAGACATACCTTCTACCATACCATTTCTATGCAGTATCCAAAGGCCCTTCTCTCCAATATGTCCAAGCCTTTGATGCCATAGCATGGTATTTTCTCCAGAGACCGCTAGGCTTTCTGCTCCACTTTCGGGAACCACATAACTGTTGCACCCATCAATAACGGTCTTGTATGGGCGCATGGAGTTGGTCAGACCACACATCGTCTCGGTGTCTGGTCATCTTACGAGGGTATCTTTCTCGAACACGTTCTTACCTGCGTCATCCATCTTGCTTACGAAATTAGGTTTACGGCCGATGCAGGAATATGCAGAACACCGAAGTGTTCTAATCCTTCACCTTGTAGCTTTGGCTTGAATTTTCCCGTACGGCAATTCGCTTTCCTATCATCCCTTAGGAAGACATCACCATCATATTTCTCATACTCGCAGAACCACTCCCTATGGGGGTGAAGTGAAAGTATGCACCTGATTCAATTAACCATGACTCATGATCTACATGTGTATTTGAAGAAGAAGCCAAATACACATCCCCACCTTCATCCGAGGTGGTTTTTGCCTCTGCAGAAGGAGCATCATCAGATCCCTTTCCTTTCTCAGGAGCTTTAGATCTGCAGTCCTTTTTTTAGTGCCCTTCCTTTCCGCATTTCCAGCACACCTTTACAAACTTTCCAGGAGATTTAGATCTCCCTCTAGATTTAGATCTCCCACTCGAAACCTTATTCTTGTTTCTGTTCTGGGACCTTCCTCGTACGGATAAGGCATCTCCATTCTGACCCTCCATATTTCTCCGTCTCATTTCCTCCGACAGCAAGGCTGAGACAATGTCATCAAAATTCAAGGTAGTTGTGTTGCTACCTATTGCAATAACCAGACTGTCCCACGAGTACGGTAGAAACACAACAAACTAATGCACTTATCTTCATTTGAGATTTTAATATCAATAGATAGCCGATTGACTTACACGGTATTGAAGGCATTCTGTCTGTCACTGATCTCATCTAGCCATCCTCGAGTTGTCGACTTTCCCACGGGGAAAAGACTGTTCACCAGAGACTTAGATTGGTACAAAGTCCCTAGCTTGTCCCACAAGGTCTTTTCCGTAGCTTCCCCAGATACATTCAACAATACTGAATCTGAGACACACAACCGTATTGTTATCTTTTCCTTCCGTTCCAGTTTCTTCTAGTCTTCATCTAACATTTCCGCTGGTTTAGTACCCGGATATACCACGATCCATTGATATTTATCCACTAGCAGATCCTCCATCTTGAGCTTCCACAACTCAAAACTCTGACCATTAAATTTATCGATATCTATCTTCCCGCCGCTCACCATCTTCTTTCACTATAAGAATCGATCTCGCAGATCTCCCATTGAACAGTGTCTACCTCAGGCCCGAGCAAAAAACCCCTCAGCAGCAAAGGCGTCCCCTTGAAGCCGAAACTGTTTTGATACCAAATGTAGGTTTTAACCCTGTATAGAAATTATCTGCAAATGAATATTAAAGACATAAAATAAACAGTAGCGAGAGCATAAAACATAAAATAGATAAACACAGAGATATTCCCTTGGATCCCAAATCGAGATGACCAGCTTGATTTTTCATTATATTCCTTTTAGTGTTACAACACATATATCTACATGTCGATGTATACATAAACCCCAATCCATTAACCCTGGATTAGAATATAACCGTAGTTCCCTTGACCATATCTACAAAATAACAAGGGTCAAAAACCATCATACCCCAAAACCATGTGCAAACCCATGCACAAAACCATGGGTAGATCTGCCCACCAGAAAGTAAGGACAATTTTTTTTTTCGGGGCGTTGCCTCGGACCCTGACAAGGGGGCTACCGCCCCTCGCACATGATTAGTCGTGGAAAGAATATAACACAAACCCAACACAACCAGCAATCAAATAAGATCATGATGGAAAACAGAGGTATTACTGGCATCAGGCTTGGCTTGGACCTTGTCAGCCATCTTTCCCAAACTTCTATACAGATAAAGAGGACTATCTAAAGGTTGTTTACTTATGAAATGCAGTAGAAATTTAAAATGGTATTGGTAGACCATGTTGAACCTGCCTTCACATGTGAAGTATTTCTATATGACCATCAGGAGTTTATAAAAATGTTCTTTGAGACAAGTTCTAGAGATTTCTGCAGTCATATCAATCCCTTTGTGCTCTTCCTTAAAAAACTCATCACAATTTAGTAGTTGGAATTTCTGCACTTTAAACCACATTTCTCGAGTCCTTGGGATCTTTGTAGCAGGAGAAATGGTGTCAAGGGACACTACAAAGTTCATCATGCCCACCTTAGAATCTATCCAGGTGAAATTGATAGAAAAATATTTGGCAATCTTCCCCTGGTAGCCCTATAGCTTCTGACGGAAACAAAGGCACCCTACGCTGGAAAATGCTTGAGCGAAATTAGGTTCCTCCTCTAGTAGCTTCATATCCATTGGTTTATACCTTACAAGTGAACCTCCTTTATATTTCTTCCTATGTGCCATAGCTTCAACACGTTGTGAGCAGCTTCTTTCCACCTGCAAATTGTCCTAAAGAGAGCTACACCTGCTATTGACAGCAACATACCTTCCCTAAATACACCAAGACCAACTCATAAGACATCAAAATAGAGCTTAGGACAAAAAATATAATTCGAATAACCACAGAACCAAGCTTATGACAACAAAGCTAATCTAAAATGGAAAGAGAACGAAATAGGTAAGAAACCATACGGTGTGAGTGTTTTGGGAATGATGGATAAAGACAAATAGCATGTACTCATAACCCACCGTGACTTTGAACACATCCCCCCCCCCCACCCTTTTTTTAAATGTACCATTATTGTACCATTACCACAACAACAGACTTTCATAGTGGGACAAGTGTTCGAGAAGGTCGATCTGCTACAGAAGTGTCAAGAACTTCCGTAGTAAACCCTCGGTTTATTTAATTGAAATTGCTACAAAATTATTTAAAACTATCAAAATTCCAATTATGACTACATAAGCTCGATACACGTGGAAGTGGATTTTAACCTTTATGATAACACCCCTTTTAAATTCACAATGACCCTACAAATTGACTTTATGACAAAAATGACGTTTGTACATGAATATTTATTTTGAGAAAATTCAAAACCATAAATAATTTAACTAATTCACTCAAATACTAATAATAATTGTTATTTTGGATAAAAATGGCTCAAATGTGGATGTTTCGTGCCTATGGTGCAGCAAAGAACTAGCAAACTAGCTGCCTTATTGAAAACTCAAAATTTCAAACTTTGATTATGTCATCTCCAAGTCCTTGTGGCCTTCACTCCAGGCTCAAATATGTTGAATAAATAATTTATAAAAATAGTTATACTTCAATCGTAAAATAAAATGCATTTGCCCCAATGGGGATTGCAATTGGGATCTCGTAAACTATAATGAAAAAAAGGCGCCTACAACGAAAAACAAAAAACTGCATCCATGAATTATTTTAGTTCACGATAACATATCCAACATGCCAATTTGTGAAATAAAGGTGGGTAATCAACTGTGTGCACTAATATGTCAACATGGGCGTGTTTTCTTTGATATTGGGATGCAAATGAGCTTTGGTGAAATTTCTTTACGGGTGGTTTGATGTCCGTTTCTCAAAACTATGTTTCATGGTTCTAAATGCAGAGCTACGGTTGTGCGTAGGTATGAAACGAGCACATTGAAAACATTAATTATTTTAAAAAATAATGTTGTTTTGTTGAATTTGATAGTGATTTATTAGAATTTTAAATTATACAGTGTGTCGAGTGCAAAGGAAAAAAGCTTGACTCGATATAGTCCCTTCTCTTTAACAAACACCCCTGCACACAATTTCTCTGCACACCCTTTCTCCCGCACTTCGTGTTGATTTTCCATGGCACATGAGAAACTAGGTTAGGTCTTAAAATATCTAACACAAAACTATACAAGTTCCTCAAAAATGCTACTTTACATAGAGGAAACTTACACATTAGTGAATCAACTAGGGCACATGATTTTTTTTTTTTGAAATTTTTTAACCCTTATTCATGTAGAAATTTAAAAAATTAGTGTGATGTATTAACGAACTCTCCTGATCTAACAATTATATCCACTATTAAATTCAGAATCCTTCTACTTAATTATTTGCGGAAATTAAATCGACAATTGCAAACACTTGAAGAAAAATCAATCACACATTTACAAGATGTTTTTACCAGGAAAGCTTAAAGCTAAAGACCCCAAATATCATATATTATGTATATCATGGATCATGAAACAATCTCATACAAAGCTCTAGCTCCAAGAGCTCTCAATACAATATACAACCGTCTCACACTGTAATGCAAAAATTGGCAAATAAATGCACCAATTTATAGCCTCCTGACAGCTTGCCTCCATTGCGCAATCCTTGATGGTCAAGAACCTCTAAATGATTTTGATATGGCTAGCCTTGACTATGCAATACTCATAAGCATCTCCAATGTGTGTGTGGATGCATTTAATGCACCACTATAGTCACAACTGATAGTCAACCAGGCCCTTTCACCTGTCTCTCAACTGGGTCTCCACTGGATCTGACATGCATGCAGTTAATAATAGTAAAAACATTGGTTTCATGTGAGATCACTAATTTTGAATTAATTAGTAATTAATTCACTTGATCTCTCACTAGTGTATCTATAGTTACAGCTAGCACAACTGACTTTAACTCACTTAACTGAGTTAAACTGATTTACAACTTGCATTAACTAATGCACCACTGCACTTCCAACTTTGTTACAACTAGAATCACTATGTTACAACTAAAGTCCACTTGCATGTCCCAGCAACCAACCTCTTAACTCGAAATTCCTTTAGCTAACTGATTTTCCACTTCAATTAACTATGTCCAAGTCCACATTGAGAATATATTACAGTTTAATTGTCCAAATAATATTAAGGGATAATAATAGTCGACATGCATCTATAAATAGACATGCAATTTATAAATAGAACTTGCACATACATCTATAAATAGACATGCAATTTATAAATAGAACTTGCACATACATCTATAAATAGACATACACCTAAAAATAGCCTGTGTGTACCCCACTTAGTGTAAGTTCTTATTTTTCACTAGGATCAAGGATGATGTTTCCGGATGCCAATTTCACTATTTCTTGTTGTGATCTTCAACACTCCCTCTCAACAAGAAAGGAATGTCTTTGCATGCGACATGCAACTCCATGCATTCTCCTTGCAACCTTTGCATGCAACACTTCCAAAACTAAATAGCCTCCAAAAAAATGAATCAGTATAATGCATCTGTCATCAAATTCTTCTGACTTCTGATTAGCTATTGCACATGTCTTCAGGAACCAATGCGTTGCTGACACCTGCATCCATGCACTCCACACTTGCTTCCAACTCCGATCTGCACTCCAGTATCCGACACTGTCACTTTGATCTGACTGCATCAATCCAACTGATCCTACTACTATTGCTTTATGGCTCCTCGTAGCCAGGTTCAATTCATCATATCCACACCATCTCAATGAATCATGCCCAGAAATCTCTTCTTGGGATTACTCATGCATGTCGCCCCACCTCACCTGGTGGTATAGTTGCATGCACTCCCTGTGCCCATCTGGCTTGAAATTTCTCTGTATGAGTGGTTGCTCCCACACCATGATCCTCATCTTGTGGATGCTCCATATCCCGAGGTTCACTCTTACCTGCATGCAAATCTAGTTCCCTCTCAAGCGTAAATTGTATGGCTTTATCACACTTCCCGATAGTAGGAAGCTTAGAAGAAATCCCATCTACTTCAAGTCTATAGAGATTCTTAACTCGAATCTAAACCTTCTTGGCTTTCCCTGTTGCTTTTTGTCGCAGGAAACAATTTCCTTCACTAAATACAACATCATAGCCTCTATCCTCTAACATTGTGACTGAGATTAAATTTTTCTTCAAACCAGGAACATGCTGAACATATTTTAAATGAAATATTTTACCTGATGCCCTCTAAAAGGTAATGGTACCAATGTCAGTCGCACTGTATCGTCCATCGTCGCCTAACTCAATATGCATTTGGAGACATTTATCCTCCAAGTCATTGAAAATTTTCTCATCTCCCGTCATGTGAAAGGAAGCACCACTATCAAAGTACCACCTCGATCCCAATGCACTAGACACCATACATGCGATCAATGAGAATTCAAGCTCAAATTGCGAGGTAAGAGCCTCACCAGCTGTAGCTCCAACAACCATCTTGTTCTTCTTCTTATGTGGACAATTTGTGGCAATATGTCCATACTTGTGACAGTTAAAATACTTCACTTTGGACATTTTGTGCTCCTTGCCATCTTCACCGGCCTCAAATTTAGAATGGAATTTATTCCCCTTCCCCTTCTTCACCTTGGTAGCCAAAGTACAATCCTCTTCATCATCATGCATTGATGAAGAGTCATCTCTAGTGTTCCGCCTGAACTCCTCCTGCACTAGATTCGACCATAGTCATTCCTAATCCGAAAGTTTTTCTCATCCGTTGACAGAGTCTTGATAACTGTGCCAACTCATAGGAAGTCCCAAGAGAGCCAAACTCACTAAATCATCATCAAAAACACTTACTCCTACACTCCCAACCTAATCCCTACATTGGAAAAACTTTTTTAAGTATACCGAAATAGTGTCGTTCTTCTCCATCTTTATTTTTCCGAGTTTATCCTTTAGCGCCAATTTCCTATGGTCGCTGCTACTTTGGAAAAGATCTGTCAAAGCCTTCCACGTTGAAAATGTAGTGGATTTCCCATGAAGGCTTGAGACAATATGGTCTCTCACACCTTCCAACAGAATCATTCTCATCTTTGCTACTTTCTTTTTCCAGGCATCAAGTAATGCAACTTCCGTCGAAGTGGGCTTAGGAACATTACTGTTGATGAATTCCTATAAGCTATTATCTTCAAGCACCGCCTCCATCCTATCCTTCCATGAAATGTAGTCTGAGCTGCCCTCGAGTGCATACTCAAACCGCAAACCATTGAAATCCATTTTGATGTTTACTCAACTGTTGCACAAAGAAATTCTTGCAGCAAATTTGAATTATTCCACCAGCAAAAAACTTGGCTACTACTTCAACATTGCAATCTTATCTTCTTAACATTGCTCTGATACCATGGAGAAATTTAAACAATACTGTGATCTATTACTGGACTCTCCTGATCTAACAATTATATCTACTGTTAAATACATAATCCTTCTACTTAATTCTTTGCAGAGATTAAATCGCCAATTGCAAACTCATGAAGAAAAATCAATCACACATAAAAAGATGTTTTTACCAGGAAATATTAAAGCTAAAAACCTTGATTATCATATATTATATATATCCTGGATCGTGAAACAATATCATACAAATCTATAGCTCCAAGAGCTCTCAGTACAATATACAATCGTCTCACACTGTCATACAAATATTGGCAAATACATGCACCAATTTACTGCCTCCTGATAGCCTACCTCCACTTCAAAATCCCTAATGGTCAAGAACCTTTGAATGATTTCAATATGGCCAGCCTTGACTGCGCAATACTCATAAGCATCTCCAATGTGTGTGTGGATGCATTGAATGCACCACTATAGTCACAACTGATTGTCAACCAGGCCCTTTCACCTATCTCTCAACTGGGTCTCCACTGGATCTGACGTGCATGTAGTTAATAATAGTAAAAACATTAGTTTCATGTGAGATCACTAATTGTGAATTAATTAATAATTAATTCACTTGATCTCTCACTAGTGTATCTACAATTACAACTAGCACAACTGACTTTAACTCACTTAACTGAGTTAAACTGATTTATAACTTACATTAACTAATGTGCCACTACACTTCCAACTTTGTTACAACTAGAATCACTCTATTACAACTAAATTCCACTTGCATGTCCCAACAACCAACCTCTTAACTCAAAATTCCTTTAGCTAACTGATTTGCCACTTCAGTTAACTATGTCCAAGTCCACATTGAGAATAGATTACAGTTTAATTGTCCAACTAATATTAAGGGATAATAATAGTCGACATGCATCTATAAATAGAAATGAAATCTATAAATAGAACTTGCACATATATCTATAATTAGACATACACCTAAAAATAGCTTGTGTGGGCCCCACCTAGTGTAGTTGCTTGTTTTTCACTAGGATCAAGGATGATGTTTTCGGATGCCAATTTCACTGTTTCTTGTTGCAATCTTCAACAATTCATTATATTAACAACTTTAATACAATATTCTAAGGTTCCTGTACAAGGGATCATGGCCCTCATACAAAAACTAATTCAAGTACATATAAATAGGGATTAGTGTCTATCATTTTGACCACGAATCTACCCTGAACAAGACATCCTTGACCTACTTGTTGATGTGGTTCCCCAAAACCCTTTCAGTCCACATGTCCTGAACACATATGTCATCCCTTTCACTCCCAATATGTAGCTCTGCCTCAATAAATGGTAATTCTTCTTTAGGTCACAGAGCACAACTTACAAATTTTCTCTCTAGTTGATCATTTGTCCATCAATGACTCAACACATAGGGACTCCTGTTGAGTTGTTCACAACTCCAGTTGTGAAAAAATCTAGACTGCCCACTACTACTCCTTAGCTCCTTTGGGATTTCTTCCTTCTATTGTAGTCCCGCACTGCTCCAATAAATAAAAAATTTTGGCATGAAGGCTACCCATTATGATTGTCAAACTTCCTTCTTCAATAATCAACTTAGGGCTTTCAATTTGTTTCTCTTGTCTAATCAGGCCCTAAGCTCAATAAGTCTGACACTCCTTAAAAATTTTAAGTCCATCTCAAACTACACTTCTAGTTCATTTGGAACCTTATTTCAGCCATACAAAATATTCCTTTAGATTCCAACTCAGATTTGTCCAACCTAGACCATCAATCATGCATTTCTTGTTCCTGCAGTGCTGCTCCTGCACCGTACTATTGTTGCAATAAATATACTACCAGATCTGCCCATCTTCAATCAAATCTTGGAATGATCTAGGGCTACTTTAATATGCCCTCTATTTTGAAATATGCTTTCTCTTTTGCACTTATATGTGACTTATGGATCTGCCCTCATCGAGGGCTCTTTCTATTTGCTGCCCATATTTTTTAGAAACATTCTTACTCCACCTTGCATATTCATCATCGTGAATACCACCCACTTCTAAAAAGGACATTATAATACTTCCACAATACTAGGATCATAGCATGCTACATGATTTTTTCATCCTAGTTTGGTCATCAAACCAACCACTACCTATTCCTCAAAACCTACTCTAAAATCCTCGTTGACCCTTCTTGACAATCTTTTCTTCCTGCTCTGGTGCATGGCCCTATTCTCCTAGTTGATCCATCCTTCTAACCTTCAGAGCAGTCTTGATCTTGGGATCATCTTACTTGCTACACCACAAAAAGATGATGCCCTGTTTCTCAATAGGATCAGACCAAACACATGCCCTAACTCAGTCCTTAATTATTCCAGCAAGCTCCCTTATCTTGGGCTTTGTCTTGAATCTAAAGGAAACACTTCATTGCTCCTTCATTCTCCTTGGATTGGATCCTTAAGGGTTGCATCTATCTCATATCATACTTCTCTATGATAAAAATTCCCTTATGACGTTCTTCTTCATGTTTCCCTAATGTATGGATTTATAACTTCTATCCTAAACACTTTAGGACTAGATATGCCTTAAACTAGGGCTTCTAAACCTATATTTGGAATGATTTAGAACAAATCTAAACTCTAAGGTTCTTCTTCTTGACTCCAGCCCTCATATCTAGCAACCTAACCTTTCTTCTAGAAATATATCACGCCTAATTAGGCCATTAGGCCTCTTCTTGATTTTTATGAGGTCTAAAGGTCTTCCAATCACTTGGATGCATTCCTATTAGGCCTTTGGGACTCCCAACTTGTAAACCAAACTAGTGACAACACTCACTACTACCAGATCTGATATTTAGGCTTCTCGAGCCTCCCTCCTTTGGAGTATTGGTGCTGACATCCTGAAACCCTTCTTTAGCACGAGAACCATGCCTTTCAGCCTCCTCTTCTAGCCTAAAATATCCATGCAGACAAACTTCCCTAAAATAGTGAAGCCCTCCTGACTTGTTGTAGATTCATGGATTTTATTCACTCATTACCTTCCTTGATTCTAATCATGGCATCCCTTTAGAAACCCATCAAGTCTTCAAATTAGCTTCTTTAGGACTAAATTTTGGCCTCAGATCAAACTAGCTCCCTCTCATTTGATACCCTAGCCTTGTCCTAAGGCCTCACTTAAATATATTTCTCTTAAGCCTTCTTTGGAACCCTCTAGGTCTTAGGGGTTTTATCCACTTATACTTAGGATTTAATTTTTACTTTTACTTTTATTTTTAATTTCCTTTTAAAATTTTAAAACCCCCTGGATGCGGGTGACATGCCCTGATCGTGCGAAGACAGATCTTCCCACGCTCAAGTTGACGACACCCTGCAGTGCCAGATTTAATTTGATGCGGACACTCATTTCATTAATAATTTACAATGGTGCTTTGTTGTACCTGATATCTTGCCATACTCTGAATCACATGCAGTCTCACTTGGGCTGTCTCTCATCGCATTTGCAAGTGTGCCACAACTCATCACTACATCTGCGTTCATGCCACAAGTCTTCAAAAGGCACTACAAGTCATTCTGCTATCTCTCTGATGCTCAATCCAGTCTCCAGAGCCATAACTGTTATTCCCCTCTCCACCCCTTTGCTGCTCTAGCTTCCCCAAGCACTCCCTTCACTGCGGGCTCCCCCTATCACGCACCCCTTGTAGCGCACCCTCCTGTAGCGTGCCCCTCCCTTTGTCTCCCTCCTGGATGCATGCCCCAGGCTGATTCCCCCTCGTCTGTGTGCCTCCCTATGGAAATATTCTCCTATTTTTCCTATCCTCACTGCATGCTATCTAAAGCGAGAAGCCTTGCTACATGCCCCTTGCTATGCTACCCCCTGTTGCGTGACCCTCCGCCAAGAATCACTGCTACGCCCCATCTAGCTGCACACCTCTTTACTCCACACTCGAATTCCCCACCTCTGCTTGTAATCTTCCCCATGGCCCCATGTCAATGCCAAAATACCATCGGGGGTGGCCAAAGAGGTGATTTCTTGGGGCGCTACCACCGCAGTCAAGATCATCATTTGGAATCTATTGAAGGTTCCTCTTCAGGCAACCATGACAGGGAGGCTACTCAATGGCCTGATTGCACCCCAGACGAAATAATATTAACTCCAGAGAATCAGAGGGGAAAAATAGGCCCTAGGAAGTCCACCATTGTGCATTCTGAGCTGCCCACACTGTGGACAACTGAGTCATTCCCTGTACATGAGCCTGCGGAGGAGGAGACTCACGTTTGGATAATGGATTTAGATGGAGTCTGGACCAGAGTTCCTGATGCTGAATACCCTATTTCTCCTATCACCCGTGTAGCATCCCCGAAGCCCCCACGCGCGCTAATAGCTGAGGAGGAGGCCATTGTGCGTGATTATGGCTTCCTAACTAAGGAGGAGGACCCCTCACCAGAGGATGATGAAGGAACATCATGACTATGCGGTTGCTCGGTTCTTCTTTGTTTTATGTTTCTTCAAGACATACTATAGCTACTATGATTTTATTTGTGTAACAGAAAATTTTGTAAAACATGACTGTTTATAGCTATTAAGGGGATGGTTTCCTCCTTGGAGGCAGCCCCAAACCTGCGTTATTTTGAAAGCTTTTAAGGCTGGGATTGGCTAAGCACAACTTTCCATCTCAGCCCAATGCCTATATAAAGTTTATTTTATGATATAATATAGATTATCTTAACTTACAAAATAAAAATAAAAAATTAAACCCCATTTGGCTCTAAAATCCCTTCCCTTGGTATTTTCCCCACAAACTTATTTTTTGATCAAGATTATCATAAACCCTAGATATGGGATTGTGGAATGCCTCCCAAGCTACAATCTTCAACACTCCCTCATAGTGAGGGAGGTACTTGCACTGCTTGGAAGTCTCCGACGAAACTATCCCATATGGAATCCATCACCGCAACATACCTTGTAGAATGGATCACTGTCACTACAATGTCACTGTCTCATTCAAACCTAAAGACATAGAATTTCATAGGGTTGCTACCTTTAAATATAGACTCTCTATGAGCATATAAAATCTCCACTGGATCACACAATTCCACATGCACACTCTGATCCACTAGCATGTTGAGATTCGACACCCACGCCTAGTGCATTAACCACCTAGTTGCATTCACCACATGGTTTCATTAAGCACCCAAACTAGGGTGGGGCCCACAATGCTATTATTGGGTGCATGTATATTTTTATTATCCCTTAATTTAGATGGACATTAAACTATAATCTATTCTCAATGTGGACTTGAATGAGTTAACTGAAAGTGATAAATTCAGTTAGCTAGTGGATTTCAAGTTAGAGGTTGGTTGGTGGGACATGCAGAGTAATTCTAGTTGTAACAGAGTTCGAAGTGCAGTGGTGGATGAGTTGGTGCAAGTTGTAAACAATTTAACTCAGTTAAGCGAGTTAAACTCATTTGTGCTAGTTGTAACTAAAGATACACTAGTAGGATATCTAATGAACTAAATATTAATTAATTCACAATCAATGATATCACATGCAACTAAGAATTTACTATTATTAGCTGCATGTATGTCAGATCCAATGGAGATTCGATTGAGTTCTAGGTGAAAGGGAGGTTGAATATCAGTTGTAGGATTATCTTCTTGCACACATGCAGGCAAATACCCATTGGATTGCCCATGATACTTGCATAGTCAAGGTAGGAAAGAATTCCTATCTTTTAGGGATATTTACCATCAGGGATTGTGCAAGCAAGACATGTTGTCTAGAGGCTAAGAATTGGCTATGTGTTGGTTAGTTTTGCATATGACATTGTGAGACAATTAACTGATGTGCTGAGGGCCCTTGTGAGAAGATTTTTGTATGCAATTGTTTCATGATCCACACTTAATATACAATAGAAGATAGTGGGGTTTTTAGCTGTAAGCTTTCCCCAAGATTATCTGTGTTGCATGTGATTGATATTTCTTCATGTTCATGTGATTAGAGATTGTGTTTTTAATTACACAAAAATATTTTTAGAAGCGATTTAGTATTTAACTTTAGTACATTGTTAGATTGGGTGAATCCAAGATATACATTCTTGTTGTATAATTTCCACATGGTATCAGAGCACAGGAAATTGCAGAAGTGAAGTAGGAGCTGAGTTTGTGATTGGATAGAATTCAAATTTGCAAAAAGACTTTCTTGGTGCTACAATTGATTCAAGACCGAAATGGATTTCAATGGCTTGAGGTTAGAGTATGCACTCGAGGGCATCTCAAACTACATTTCTTGGAAGGACAAGATGGAGGGAGTACTTGAAGATAATGGCTTGAAGGAATTCATTGACAAAGATGTTCCTAGGCCAGATGCTACATATGCTACCAATATTGATGCATGGAAAAGGAAATTGGCAAAGGCGAGGAGGATCCTGTTGGAGGGAATAGGAGACAACATTGTCTCAAGCCTCCATGGGAAAGCCACACCATATGATATGTGGAAGGCTTTGAAGGATCTATTCCAAAGCAACATCGACCATAGGAAATTGGCACTCAAAGATAAACTCAGGAAGATTAATATGGAAAAGGGAGACACCATTCCAAAATAGCTCACGAAGTTTGTCCAATGTCGGGATGAACTGGGGAGTGTGGGAATAATAGTCGCTGATGATGATATGGTGAGCTTGGATCTCCTAGGACTTCTCAAGAGTTGGCACAATTATCAAGACTCTGCTAATGGAAGGGAAAAATTTCTAGATTGGGAACGACTGTGGTCGGATTTGGTGTAGGAGGAGTTCATATGGAACACCTGAGATGGATCTTCATCTAAGAATGAGGATGAAGAGGATTGTGCTTTGATTTCCAAGTCAAAGAAGGGGAAGGGGAAGAAATTCCCTTCAAAACCTGAGTCCAAGAATGGCAAGAAGCAGGACATGTCCAAGGTGAAGTGTTTTCATTGTCACAAGCATGGGAATTTTGCCACTAAATTTCCACAAAAGAAGAGGAACAAGAAGGTTGCTGGATCTGCACCTAGTAAGGCCCTTGCCTCGAAATTTGAGTTTGAATTCTCATTGATCGCATGCATGGTGTCCAGTGCATTGGGATCTGTGTGGTATTTTGATAGTGGCGCTTCCTTTCACATGATGGGAGATAAGGAAATTTGCAGTGACTTGGAGGAGAAATATCTCCAGATGCATATTGAGATGGGCAACGACAGACGATACACTGCTACCGGGATTGGTACCATTACCTTTCAGAGGGAGTCACATAAACCATTTCAATTAAAATATGTAATGCATGTACTAGGTTTGAAGGAAAATTTGGTCTCAGTCGCAATGTTGGAGGACAGAGGCTATGATGTTGTTTTTAGTGATGGAAAAGATTTCATGTGACATAAAACAACGGATAAAGCCAAGAGGATAGGGATTCGAATTAAGAATTTCTACAAGATGGAGGTAGATGGCTACACTGCCATGATGGGAAAGGAAAAAAAAGTGGTGAGCTGGGATGAGGGCGAATTATGGCACAAGCGATTGGGCCATCTTCATCATAGAGCTTTGAAATTCATGCAACAAATTTCTACTGGAATTCCAATGGGAACAATTTATTAGTTAGATCCATGCAAGGGCTGCACGATGGGGAAGTATGTAAATTCCACCTTTCATGAGAAGGAGAACCGAGCTTCGAGGATCCTTGAGAGAGTACACACAGATGTGTGTGGACCATTCTCGGTTGCTTCAACAACAAACCATAAGTACTATGTATTATTTTTTGATGACTTTTCTCATAAATGATGGATCTTATTTATGCAGAAGAAAGATAAAACATTCTCTAAGTTCTGTTAGTTTAAGGCATTGGTTGAGAAAGAGTCGGGGAAGCAAGTGAAGGCTCTTAGGAGTGATAATGGTGGAGAATAGATCTCTAACGAATTCTAGAACTTCTACAACAAAGAAGAAATTCGATGAGAACTCATAGCCCCTCATAACCCACAATGAAATGGGGTCGTGGAGAGGAAGAAAAAAACGATCATGGTTGCAACATGAGTGATGTTGCATGATCAGGACCTACCAATGCATTTGTGGGTGGAAGCATGCAACACTGCAGTTTATGTGAAAAACCGTTGTCCTCATAGATTACTTGCCATGAGTACACCTGAAGAGGCTTTCATTGGTAAGAAAATTGATGTTTCACACTTTAATATTTTTGGCTCATATTTTTATGTGCATGTGACCATGGATGTCAGGAAGAAGATGGAACCGACTGTTGAGGTTGGGATTTTTGTGCGGTACACAAAAACACCCCATAATTACCATGTGTATTTTCCAAACAATAGAATCACTATTGTGCGATGGGATATAAAATTTGATAAGGGGAAAGTCTTGACGTTTTCCCTTGAGAGGGAGCTGGACTTGCATGCAGAGGAGGAACTGCTGGTTCCCAAGGATAAGCCTCAAGATATGGACCAGCCACATGAGGAGTTTCATGGAGTGGAGGAAATCACTCATGCAAAGCCATCCATCAGAAATGGCAGAAGGCACACCACAGAAGTTGATAGGCTAAGACAAGATGTTGCAAAGAATGTAGGAGCCCCTACTTCACAGTGCATACAAAGACAGTCTCCTGACTGATTTACTAGATACATGGATCTTATGAGAAAATGTATTGTGACTGAACCATCTTCCTTTCAGGAAGTAGTGCAACAACCTACTTGGGTTTATGCAATGGTGGAGGAGTATGAATCCATTGTCAATAATAGTGCATGGGAGATAGTCCCAACACCGATCGACAAATCAATGGTAGGTTCGAGATGGATCTACAAGGTAAAGCAAGTTGCTGATGGGAGTGTGGAGAAATACAAGGCCAGATTTGTGGCTCAGGGATTCTCATAGATTGAGGTGATATATTATAATGAGACTTTTGCACTTGTTGCAAGGTACTCTTCCATAAGACCCATCCTTGCACTCTCAGTGCAGATGGGCTAGCGCATTCATAAGATGGATGTGAAAATTGCGTTTATCAATGGGACCACTGAGGAATAGGTGTACATAGAGCATCCTAAAGGTTTCAAAATATTCAATAGTGAGTCGCATGTGTGTAGGCTCAAAAGAGCGTTGTATGGGTTGAAGCAAGCACCCCATGCTTGGTACACTCGGATAGACAACTATTTCACTGGACTGGGCTTCACCAAAAGTGAAGAAGATGAAAACATGTACCAAATTGTGGTTGAGGTTAAGCTATTAATGATTTTTCTTTATGTTGATGATCTAATTTTGATTGGTGATGAGCATGTGATAGACTCATGCAAGGAGGATCTTGCAAGGGAGTTTGAAATGAAGGATATGGGCCTCTTTCATTATTTCCTTGGATTGGAAATCTGGTAGTGGGATGGTGAACTTTTTGTGTCTCAAGGCAAGTATGAAAAGGAGATACTGGGTAAGTTTAACATGGAGAGCTGCAAACCCATGGATACTCTTCTTACAGGAAATTGGAGGAAAGAGGATGCTACTTCTGGAGAGGTAGTGGATTCTATTGTCTATTGACAGTTAGTGGGTTTGCTAATGTATCTAGTGAACAAGAGACCAGACATTTTCTACGTAGCTAACCAGCTGAGTCAAGCTATGTTTAAGCCTACCAAGCTCTTTTGGAAGGCGGGGAAGCATGTATTGAGATACTTTAGAGGAACATCAGAGTATGGTGTATGGTACAGACAGATGGATGGAGTGAATTTTCATGGCTTCACGGATGTAGATTGGGCTGGAAGTCCATCGGACTGAAAGAGCACATTAGGGGGGTCTTTAGCATTATATCGACAACAGTTTCCTAGTACAACAAGAAACAACGATCCGTGGGACTTAGTTCAATGGAAGCAGAATACATGGTATAAATTCAAGCTGCATGTGAGGCTATCTGGATGAGAAAGATCTTGGTTGGTTTTTTTGGTTCTTAGATGGATCCTACAGTGACTCATTGTGATAATCAGAGTTGCATTAAACTCTAGATTAATATTGTGTTTCATGATAGGTCCAAGCATATAGATATTCGGTACCATCATCTCAGAGATTGTGTGCAGATGGGGATCATGTTGCTACAGTACATTCCCATGGAAGATCAGGATGCAGATATTCTGACGAAGGCACTCACTAGGAACAAATTTTAATACCATAGTGACAGAATCAGGGTGAAGGATAATCCCTTTCTTGTTGAGAGGGAGTGTTGAGATTCAACAAGAAGATTCATCACCCACACCTAATGCATCAAGCACCTGGTTTCATTAAGCACTTAGACTAGGGTGGGGCCCACAATGCTATTTTTGGGTGCATGTCTATTTTATTATCCCTTAATTTAGATGGACATTAAACTGTAAAAGATTCTCAATGTGGATTTGAATGAGTTAATTGAAAGCGATAAATTCAGTTAGCTAGTGGATTTCGAGTTAGAGGTTGGTTGGTGGGACATGTAGAGTAATTCTAGTTGTAATGGAGTTCGAAGTGCAGTGGTGCATGAGTTGGTGCAAGTTGTAAACATTTTAATTCAGTTAAGCGAGTTAAACCCTGTTTTTCTAGTTGTAACTGAAGACACACTAGTAAGATATATAGTGAATTAAATATTAATTAATTCACAATCATTGATCTCACATGAAACTGAGAATTTACTATTATTAGCTACCTGCATGTAAGATCCAGTGGAGACCCAGTTGAGTTCTAGGTGAAGGGGGGGTTGACCATCAGTTGTAGGATTATCTGCTTGCACACATGCAAGCAAACAACCATTGGAGTGCCCATGATACTTTTGCAGTCAAGGCATGAAAAAATTCCTATCTTGTAGGGATATTTACCATCATGGATTGCACAAGCAAGGTAGGTTGTTTGGAGGCTGATAATTGGCTATGTTTTGGTCAGTTTTTCATATGACAGTGTGAGACAATTAGCTGATGTAATGAGGGCTCTTGTGAGAAGAGTTTTGTATTTAATTGTTTCATGATCCATGCTTAATATACAATAGAATATATTGGGGTTTTTAGCTGTAATATTTCCCTAGGAAATTATCTGCGTTGTGTGTGATTGATCTTTCTTCATGTTCATGTGATTAGCGATTGTGTTTTTAATTCCACAAAATATTTGTAGAAGTGATTCAGTATTTAACTTTAGTGCATTGTTAGATCGGGTGAATCCAAGATATACATGCGTGTTGTATAATTTCTACATGGCCCTTCAAAGTAGTTTTGATACCATCTTCATTTTCCATGACACATGAGAATATAGGTTAGGTCTTAAAATATCTGAGACAAACCTACTCAAGTGCCTCAACAATACTACTTTTCATAGCGGAAATTACACATCAATGAATCAACTAGTGAACAATATATATATATATATATATATAATTTTCATCCCTTCTTCATTATAATAAAACCTTTAATATAGCAATCTAGGGCTCGCATTCTAGGCATCATCGCCCTCACACAATCACTGATACAATTACATGCAAATAGCGCTTTGTGTCTTTCATGTTGACTACCAATATACCTTGAAAAATACATCCTTGACCTACTTGCTAATGTGGCACACCACGACCCTTTCATTCCACATATCCTGAACACATCTCTTGGTCCTATCACTCCCAATTTGCAGCTTTTCCTCTATTAATGGTCCTAATCCCTTAGATCACTTAACACGACTTATGAATATGTCCTCTAGCTGGTCATTCGTCCATCAATGAATCAACACATAGGGACTCTTGTTGAGTTGTTCACAACTCTATAATACCCATTGTTGTTCCTCAACTCCTTTGCGACCTATTCCCTCTATTACCTTCATGCACTACTCCAATAAAGACAAACTTTAGGCATGGAGGCAACCCACTATGACTATCAAATTCCATTCTCCAAAAATCAACTTAGGGATGTCAATCTATCTCTCTTGGCTGATCAGAACCTGAGCTCAATAAGTCTACCATTCTTAGAACATTTGAATTCAATCTCAAATCTACACTTAGGGCTCATTTGGAACCTTCTATCAACCCTCCAAACCGCTCCTTTAGATACCAACCCAGATATTAAAAACCTTTACCTTCAATCCTGCATTGCTTATTCCTGCACTACTGCTCCTATACTACACTATTACCTCAATGATTTTACTACCAAATATCCCCATCTTCAATCAAGTCCAGTATTGATCTAGGGGTACTTTAAGTTACCCTTTTTTCTGAAATATGATTTCTCCGTTGCACAAATCTAGGACTTAAGGATCTGCCCTCATCTATGGCTCTTTCCATCTATTTTCCATCTTCTTTAGAAAAATTCTCCATACACCTTTCATATTCATCATCATGAATACCATCCACTTCTAAAAATGACATTAAAATATTGCTACACTACTAGGCTCATAGCATGCTACAGACCTGAGGTTTTTCACATTGGTTAGGTCATAAAAAAAACCACTTCCCAGTCCTCAAAACCTCCTCTAAAACCCTCACTGACTCTTCTTGATAATTTATTCTTCATGTGCTCGTGTATGACCCTATTCTCCTAGATTATCCATCATTATAGCCTACCAATCAGTTGTGATCTAGGGCTCATTCTACTTGCTACACCACATAAATATCACGCCCTGTTTTTCCATTGGATCATACCAAATGACATGCCCTAACTCAGTCCTTAATTCTTTCAGCAAGCTCCCTTATCTTGGCATCTTTCCATACTCTAAATGAAACACTTCATTTCTCCTTCGTTCTCCTTGGATTTGCTCCTTAAGGGTTTCAATTGTCTTAGATCTGCCTTCAATATGATAAACATGCACTTGTGGTGTTCTTCTTCATGCTACCCTAATCTAGGGATTTATACCTTCTATCCTAAACACATTAGGATCATATATTCCCTAAGCTATGGCTTCTAAACCTTTGTCATGAATTCTTCAAAACATATCTCAACTCTAAGGTTCTTCTCCTTGAATCTAGACCTCATATCTAACATCCTGACCTTTCTTCTAACACTATATCACACCCAATTAGGCCACACAAGCCTCTTCCTATTTTCACTAAGGTCTAAATGTATTCCAATCACTTGTCCACATTCATCTTAGGCCTTTATTCCTCCCAACTTGTAAACCAAGCCAACAACACCACCTACTTCTACTAGATTTGAGATTTAAGCCTCTCAACCCTCCCTCCTTTATACTATTGGTGTTGTCATCTTGTGGCCCTTCTTTAGAAAAAGACACATGCATTTTTGCCTCCTCTTCTAGCCTAAAATATCAATGCGGTAAACCTTATCTAAAATAATGAAACCCTCTATATAAAATATTTCTATAGGGATGAAGAAAACTTCCTCACTTTCTATGGCTTCATGGGTTTTATTCACTTGTCATCTTGAGAAGATACTTCCCATGATTTTGATCATAGCCTCCCTTTAGCATACCATCTAGACTCAACTTCTTTAGGATTACATCTCAAATTCTTTTGGATCAAACAAACTGCCTCTCATTTGATACCCTAGCCTTGTCCCAAGGCCTCACTCAAATAGATTTCTCCTAAGGCTTCTTTGGAACCCTCTAGATCTTGGGGGTTTTATCCACTTATCCTTAGAATTTAATTATTCCTTTTAATTTTATTATTAATTTTATTTTAGAGTTTAAACCCCGTCTAGGTATAAAACCCCTTCACTTATGTATTTTTCCCACAAAATTATTTTGTGATAAAACTTCTCACAAACCCCAGATCTGGGTTTGTGGCATACCTCCCAAGCTACAAAATTCAACACTTCACGCACACCTGATCACGTTCGATGGTAAGCGTCATGCCCTCCATCCTAATGAGAAAAATATTCTCGAGATCATGCAAGGGTGGTGCTTGATTCAATTCCCTCTCCAAATACACTGTGGAGAGTTTGAATTATCATGTTGTCAATGTTCCTACATATTTCAATCAGGCTGAAGAAGAAAAAAATTTGGTTGTCCACTGGGAGCAGGCTCTTTCGCTAGTTGCAGTGCCCAAGATTGACAATGAAAGCTTCCTCCATGATAAAATATTGTATATTGATATAATTAAACTATAATTCTTAACATTATCTTTCTAATTATATTTATGTATATAATAAATGTGGACGAAAGGTTGTTATTAAGTGAAAAATCATGATTTTTGTGTGTAGAGTGAAGAGGAAGATTTCATTATGCTTCCTTTGCATTCACACATCACTTCATCCACATCAAATTTCCTTGTGCAGAGTGCAGAGGAAGCAGAGGTGCGAAGGATGCACAATAAATAGAACATAAATGCACCTCTTGTCAAAGTTATCATTGTCTTTAACTATATATGTTTTACTTGTGTTCATCTTCCTTTCTCCAAATATATGAATTAGGACAAATATATAGAAAAAAAGAGCTTCTAATTTCATAGCATGAAAATAATTCAGTCCTAACAACTACACGATGCTAACATATATTGTATACACGTTTTTAGCACTCTCATGTTATCCGATTTTTCAACTACACACCTTATTGCTACAAGATTGTAACATATATTATATAAAGGCTCTAAGTACTCGCATATAGAAGAAACGACGCACATCCTAGCTGAAAAAAGTGCTACACATTTTGCATCTGTGTTCGAAATGAGCTTGTAGAGAAAATCCCTCACGTTATCCAACTACCAAAATGACCACCTTATAGCCTGGAGAACAAATAATTTTGTGACCAACTCCCCTGAAAAGTAATCAAATATGTGTTGGAAATGTGTATGATAAAATATGCATGGTCAATGGCTGGTTAATGCTCCTACAGACAACATAACTAGAGCTAGTGGTTACAATTATCACAATAATTTTGATTAAATTTTATAAATAAATATTAGATACTAACTAAATATGATATGTTATTCATGATCTTACTATAAACATTTCACAAATGCACCTGAATAGAGAATGCAACAGGGACTAATAAATACAATTAGTAGTTAGAATCGTCACATTACCTTTCAAAATTTCATGATATGTTTTAGATATTAAGTAGTAATAAAAAATCAGCAAAATAATAGAGATTCAATGAACTTTGACCACGAAGCAAGTGCTATAGTCCTTGGTGAGGCAGGGATTGACGAGGAAAATACTAGTACTAATAATAATAACTCTAAAATATTGTTGGAAATGTACCTCTGAAATGAGGGTGGGAGATCAACGATACAAACTACTATGTCAATGCGGACTTGCTTAATTTGATATCAGGAAGCACAGTGAAAGCTTCTTCAACACCTCCACACTTTCAAAAATTTCAAACAATTAAAAAATATAACATCTTTCAAACTTTTTTAGTAAAAATAACTACAAAATATTGAGGCATGAAAAGTTTGGGTAGGAAATTAATTGCCCCCATTACTATCTCTACGTGTGCTTGTCTAATATGAGATTCTCGAAAACTAAATGCATTTTTTATTTTACATTTTTCAATTAAATATTTATCATCAAATATTAAACAAAATTCTTTCTAATGCATATGAGGAAGGAGTGTTTTTAGGGAGAATGGGTGTGCAGAGCAAGTAACAGAAACTTTCTCCCCTCCACACGCTTCAAGAAATGATCCCTCACACTTTGTATAATTTGGAATCTACAGAACATTAGGAAATATATAAAATCTCAAAGAAAATTCTCAAAAATATATACTTTCAATTAATTTTTTTACATGTCTCATAATTCTTTTTAGAATTGGTAAATTGACTCAGAATTGAAACGATCATTGAATAAAAATTCATGGTCCAAAGAATAATATGTATTGTTTAAAACATTTATCAAAATCATGATACTTAAATCATAAAATTAAATGCATTCGCCCTAATGAGGACTATAATTGGGCTCCTGTGAACTGTAATGTCAAAAAGGCACCTACAACAAAAAACAAATAACCACAACCAGGAAATAGCTTAGTTCACAATAACGTATCCAACATGCTAGTCTCCAAAATAATGGTGGGCGATCAAGTGTGTGCACTACTATGTCGACGTGGATGCATTTTATTTGATATTGGGATGAAAATGAGCTACAGAAAAGTTGCGTTACAGGTGGTTTGATGTCTAGTTCTCAAAAGTATGTTCAATGGCTCTAAGGGCAGAGTTGTGATTGTGCTTTTGTATGAAACAAGCACAATTAAAGCATTAATTGTTTAAAAAAACAATGTTTTTCAGCTGAATTTGATAGTGATTTATTAAAATTTTAAAATATACATTTTGTCGAGCTGTGGAGGAAAAAAATACTAACTCGATATAGTCCCTACTCTTTAACAAACACCCCTGCACACAATTTATTTCCACACCATTTCTTCTACACTTCACGCACACCTAATCAAGTCCCATGGTGAGCATCAAGTCCTCCATCCCGACGAGAGAAAATATTCTCAAGAATTTCACTTCTTCATTGATAGCCAAAGCAAGCACTTGTTCAAATCTTCTCATTTGTGCTTTGTCCTATCAAATGACCCCACTTTATTATTCCAGAATATAATTTCTCACTTGTTTTGGTACCGCCATGATAAATCAAAATCGTAGTAGTTTTATATTAAATTAATAGATAAAAGCTTCATCCACATATTTCTTTAGCCCCACACACAATTTCTCTACACACCCTTTCTTTTGAAATTTCTCCACACACCCTTTCTTTTTCAATTTCTCCACACACCCTTTATTTTTCACTTCTTGCACACCATTTCTCCTTCCTCCACATAATATCTCTAATGAAATTTCTTTGTAAGGTTCTCAAAACTATGTTAAGTGGCTATAAGTGAAGAGGTATGGTTGTGCGCAACTACAAAAATAGCACAATGGAAGCTTCTTCTGCTAAATTTGATAGTTAGTTGAACCTATATTTCCTTACTGTTTGCTATCACGCTCCTCGCAATCAAAGAGGTAGGCGTATGATAGAAGTATGCAGGATGGGAAAAGTTCATGTTCCTTGTTTAGGAAAAGAGGAACCTTTAACACTTAACAAGGTTGGAAGCATTTGTAAATGAAAATAACTATCCATTTTTCTAAATAAGCTTATTAAACACTGAGATATATTGGTTTACATATGATGTGTAGAGTAAATTTTAAAATATTCATTTCACCGAGTGTAGAGGAAAATAATGTGACTTGATATAGTCCCTACTCTTTAAAAAACTCCTCTGAAGACAATTTATCTACACACTTTCTCCAACACTTTTTGCATACCCTTTCTCCACACAAAAAAATAGTAGAAATTTCATATTAAATTAATATATTTTTCAGCCTCGTCCGCGACTCCCCCCACCCCCTTCCCCACTTACGTAAGGGGCCTGCAACCTCGTCAGAGCAATGACCAAACAATTTGCATTTTTTTCCATGCCTCAACTACACATATTAAATTAGCTTTGTGTGGAGGAAGAAATATTCACTAGATATAGTAGCCGCTCTCTAACAAAATCCCCCACACACAATTTCTCCACACACCCTTTCTCCCGTGTTCATTTTCTTAGTGTAATTAAGGTTAGCATAATATTTCTGAAATTTTGATGTAGATATTCTTTTTAAATTATTCAAACATATCATTTGGAAATTATACTTCATAAATTCAACCATAAAGAATATTGGAACAAGAGAGATTACAACACACAAAAGAAGACAATAATTACACTTGGAAAACCCGCAAAGGGGAAAAAACCAACAACCTTTTCAATAGAGAAATTCTTCTTGTTTAATGAGAGACACACCTAAAACTATGGTTAAACATAGTATTCTCCTTCAAGTCAAGCACCGAATTTGATCCCACAATTTTCTCTTCCCATCTGACCCAAAATTTCAACCCTCCTGCGATATCTAGTTGCCCTAGAAATTTTGGCACTGCAACAGTTGCCCCAAATAACCCAGAAATTCCGACCCCCTGCAAAAGTTACCCTAGAAAAATGTGAACCACAATGATATATATATATATATATATATATATATATATATATATATAGAGAGAGAGAGAGAGAGAGAGAGAGAGAGAGAGAAAGAGAGAGAGAGAGAGATTTAGACCTCCTTTTCAATGATGCTTCTCTCCATAAGAACATCGACAAATTTGGATCATGCATCATGGCCTTGACATATTATTCAATGGAATTATTCTTTTGTTTTGCTACACCATTCTGTTGTGGATTATAGGGGAAAATCAACCTTCTCTTAATCCCAGCCTGCTTACAAAAAGAAACAAGCTCCTTCAAGGTGTATTCAACTCCATTGTCAAATATTAGTATCTTGATATTTATTCTTTTCAAGTTTTCTACTTCAACTTTGAATCCCCAGAACTTGTCGAATACCTCATATTTAGACTTCAGGAGATATATCTATGTATTATGGGAGAAGTCACCAATAAATGTCACACAGTGCAACAAATTTCCAAGTGGTTTTACAGGAATTAGACCACATGCATCATAATAAATCAAGTACAAAGCTTCCTTAGATATGTTGTCACTATTTGGAAATGGTTTCTTGATGTTATTCCCAAGAGAAAAACATTTCATAAACCATCATTCTTTATATGTAGTTCAGGAACCCCTGAAACCATTTGACTCAAATAGGTAATGCTCTAAAAGGAATATGTCCATACCTTATGTGCCACAACTCACGTGGATTTATCACATCATGTACTAGTGCTTGATCTAATTGACTCAAAAGTCTACACAATCTTCCATCACAAATCCCAAAAACCCTAGAATCATCTATACTAGAGCCCTAGGACCAAACGAGTACTTGGCCATCCATAAAAGCAACTATATATCCTTTATCTTCTAAACAAGAAACAAAGACAAGATTCTTTTTCAAACCTGGTGCATAAAAAACATTGCTGTGATGTACATTGTTACTAGATTCCAACTCTATGGATACCTTTTTAACTCCTTTTACTACATAGATGTCATTGTCTCCTAATTCAACCCTTTGAGATAGCTTCTTTTTTATCATGTTTGAAATATTCCCATGCTCTACAGTGATGTGCCTTGATGATCCACTATCTACCAGCCACATGTCATCCTCATCTACAAGGGAACTTGTAAAAGCATAATAGTAAAATAAATATTTATCACCTTTGGCCTTCTTTGGTTTTTCAGCTTCAACATCTATTTCAAAAGCATGTTGTTCCATTTTCTATTCTTGTTATTAGCCATGTTAGGACAATATCTCTTGAAATTTCCATATTCCTGATGGCCATAAAATTTGATCTTTGAAAAGTATTTATTATTCTTAGAGGAAGAAGATCATTTTCCCGACTTCTTGTGTTGAGGTCCAAACTTCTTCTTTCCCTTGTTCTTGAAACGAGCTGCAAGGGCTTGAACTTCCTTGTCTTGATGACCTCTAGTCACAAATCTTGCTTCTTCTTGAGAACATGATGTACATAGTTTTTCAAATGTAAGATCTTCCTTCCAATTGTGTATACCTGCTGCAAAAGCATCCCATGATCTAGGAAAACCATTGAGTGTTGTAACCACTAGTTATTGATCAAGAATGGATTCTCCAATTTCTTGGAGCTGATATGTTATTTGATAAATCCCTACAAAGTAAGAAGCCACAATTTCATCATTATTCATCATTGTATTTTAAATTTATTTCTTCAATCTCATTAATTGACCAACATTATTGATAATGTAGATATTTATTAGGGCATCGCACATCTTATTTGAAGTATCAAGTTTTGCAATATAGGAAACCGAATGATACCTAGTGGAGTCCACTATAATGCTCATAACGTTGATGTAATTTTTCTTTAAATTTGTTTTTCCTGCATCATCTTCTAGTTCAACAACATTTCCTTTTACAAAATCCAATAAACTTGTTCTCGGAAAGAAGAATATCTATACTAACTTTCCAAGTGCTAAAATTAGTTTCTCCCTCTAGCTTGTTTTCAAATTTCATTGAAGAATCTATATAAACCAATCTATAATAAGGACTTGAATAAAATGCTATCTAGGGTTTTGTCAAGGTGATCACAATGTTCCCTTCTTCCTGCACCAAATATTTGATACCATGTTGATTTTCTTAGTGCACATTAGAGAACTTTTGAGGTCTAAAATGGGCCTCCACCTCTTGAGAAAAATGTACAACCAAAATAAACTTTATAAGAACCAATATGATTCAAGATGATGATGTCAGCCATGGGGGATGATTGATTCAGAAGGATCTTATTTCAACACAGTTCGACAATGAGGTATAGTTAGCTCTAGTTGTTCGATTTCCAGTTCATCTTCAGTCTTCAGTTCTCCAGGTTCTTCAGTTTGCCCGATGAGGGTTACTTCTTCATGGTGTACTTATGTGGTGTAAGCTAAGGTGAAAAGTGGAAATTTGATGGCGCGTGTGGTATTTTTGATGGTGGAAATTGAATGTAATGGTCTTCAAACCTAAGGCCAAAAAAACCTAAGTGGTAAACCTAACACCTAATTCTAAACCCTAAGGGTTCAAGCTTTGTGCATGTATTAAGTCCTAGACCTTAACCTAACACCTAGCGCAATCAACATGGTGTTAAGAATTTTCATGTATTAATACCTATGGTGTCAAACCTATTTCAAAGGGTTCGGACCTTTAGATTAAATCTATGTAATAAACCCACAGAATATAACCATCGAGATTCTAAACCGCGTCGTAAACATAAGTGTTACACCATTTTTTGGTCATCTAACCTACCATCATTAGATGGACCCAAGTATACCATGTAAGACCAATTTTACCCTAAGTAAAATTGCTTTCAATATGTAAAATAACTTAATAAAACACATTTATTAGGTTGTTTATAGTCTAAACAGGAAACCCCAAAGGGAAATATTAAACAAATCTATATTTGTTTGATTTCCCTCATGGAATAATTGATTAAACAATAATTTAATTATTATTCCTGGTCATGTTTAACCCAAAACAAAGAAATTAATTAGATAAGTCCTTATTTATCTTATTATTTTATAGGAATAACTGCTAATCTTATTTAAATAATATTCCTTGTTAAATATGACTAAATCACCCATAAATATCAAATAAATCATTATTTATTTGATTATCTTTCAAATCTCCACTTCCTTAAAATGATAAATAGATCATTTATTTATTTATTATTATTAAATAAAGGGATTGACTCCAAGTCAAATACTTTTTCCTCCAACAAATATAATAAAATATCTCCATAAAAAGGTGGATCTAGATTTGGTTAATGTTATTTTAATCATGCACCAAGATCTAGAATGACCCAATATTTTGTTATAAATAGGACGGTTTCTCCTACCATTCTTCACCTTTTGTTGCCTATTAGATCACTCTGGATCTATACTCTTGGTCTGACTTTGAGCCATTATCATTGCCATATTTTCCATTATTTGTTGCGTGAGCTCCCTTTGAGTTCTATCTTTGTCTGGGTTTTCTACACCAACAAGAGAGAGAAATGCTAGATCTGAAGTGCTGAGGACTTCCAAGAACCCATCCCATTGAGGAGAATTGGAAACACCTTCTTGTTTTTCTCCCAGGAGCCCTTAATACAAAAATTCTTTCAAAAATATTGTTCTTGCCTTGTCTATTGGATGTATGGAGCAAAACCTTATTTTTACTGCTTAATGTCTCTTTATGCATAGATCTGGGTTTTTGCAGCACTTGTCTTGATCAACTAACTACAGATCTAAAGATATTGGCAGCCATATTTGATGTTAGGGCTATAAGTTATGCGTAGCTAAAGTGGTCTTTTTTCGTACACTTCGACAAAAGATTAATACTAACAACTGGCGACTCCACATGGGTTTTCAATTACGACCGCTATCGTTTTTCATATTCCTGCATATCCAGCTACTTCAGAACCTAGGGTTTCTTTTCAGCTTTTTTTTTTCCTCTCTTTACGTTGTATTTTACCTATAAAACCCTAACACATTAAAATTTATAACTTCCGCGTGTTTCTGGACCTATTGCGCAGGTGACAGACATCAGCCGCAACTAAGACGACAACTTTTTCGGAAATCTGCTGCCAGGACACCCAGAGCTTCAAGTCGCACTTTTCAGCCCATAAACTGCGACGTAGCCTCCAGGTCGCACTTTTCAGCCCATTATATGTGACCTGCACAGAAAACAGGTCAGAACCTGCGACCTGCTAGTTTTTCTGCTATTTTTCTGCAATTTTCCTGGGTTTTTCTGAAGCTTCTGTCAGGGTTTTCCAGCCTCTGTCTCAGCCTGTTTAGACCTGTTTTTGATCTATTTTGCTCATCTCAAGTGGGAACATAGCCCCCTAGGGATTCAGTACCCTCCACTTTTGGTGGAAGAGTTTTAATTGTTTCAGGTGTCTGATTTTTCAGAGTTTCAGCCTCCCCTTTTTTCAGATCTAATACCTCCTTTTCAGATCCCTGTTAATAATCTCTTCTCCCTTTCAAATCACCTCCTGAAGTTTTTTTTGGATCTACCTTTAGGGCCTCCTCCTTGTCCCTTCTGCTTTTTACTAATTTCCTCCTTTTTTACAGCCACCTTGCCTCTGCCTCTTGGCTGTGTTCTGCACCTCTTTTCAGCAGATTTCTCCTTTAGATCCCTGTCCCTCCCGACCTTCAATCTATTGGCCTCTTTTTAGTGTGTTTTGACTATATTTTTTCCCTCTTTTCGACTAGTTTTGAGAGCCCCGCCTTTTTGGGTTAGATCGCTGCATTGTTAGCTGTTAATTTTCTGTTATTTCAGCATTATATACTATTCTCTGCAGATTTATTTTCAGTTACGCAGCACACTTTTTCTTTTTGCTCTCAAAACGTCTAGGTTTAAAAATTAAAATTAACGCACGCCACACACTCACCCTAAGCAAAGAAGAGCCTGGTTAACATCGCCAGGAAAAGACTTTAAAACATTGTAAAATCAATTGACACTGCACCTTTATGCCCTTGTTTCGTCATTGTAATCACTTGATTCTGCACCTCCCTGCCTTTGTTGGTCATTCTTCTTCCCCTTGTGTCGTGTTTGTGTTGTCATCATTGCACCCCCCAGGTGCACATCCCGGAGACTTCTTGGCCTTCACCCTCAATTTCCGGTCGGTCGACCTACTCCTTCCCGCCATCGTCGAGTTAGTCCTCCTCCGAGTCCGCACTCCGACTCCTCTTCTGATTCATTGGGTTCTCCTTTTACTTCTAGTTCTCCCCCTATCACCTTCCCTATGTCTGGTCCAGGGCCTAACGCTAGCGGTAATCCCGGCCCTAATGCCGGGACTACTACTAGCGGAACCGCCACAGGAACTACCTCAGCTACACCCTTGCTCCCTTATATGGCAGGACTCAGCCTCCCTAATTTCAATCAGTTGATTAATGACCCTATCCGCCACGATGTTGGTTGGCCTGCTATGCCGACCAAGCTCCCCTCCGACATTCCCAAGTTCGAAGGCCTTGCTGGAGAAGATCCAACCAACCACATCCGATCTTTCCACATGTGGTGTTCATCCAATTCCATTACCGATGACTCCATCTGTATTTGGTTGTTCCAACGCACGCTTACAGGCGAAGCTTCTAAACGGTATGTTGATCAGACCACCTCTTCCCATACCACCTTTTCGACCCTTGCCTAAGCCTTTTTATCTTATTTCCAGCTCCCTCTCCGATACGACACTGGTACCAAGCTTTTGACTTCTTTCTGTCAATCCTCTTCAACCCGCCTTTCCACTCATGTCCAGGAATGGCGGAGAAGAAGGAGCTTATGTCGAGCTCCCACCTTTGAAGATCGGGTTTATATGGACTGGTTCATTCACACTCTATTACCTCCTATTGGCAAAGATGTCGTCTCCCATATCCCTCAAACCGAAGAAGCCGCCCTCCAAATAGCCTTGAAATATGACCTGATCTACGCTCAGTCTGGTTACGTTTATACCGTCGTTCCTGACCTCCCCAGGCCCGGTGGCGCTAACGCCCCGGGGGCATCTCATTCCGCCGACGGTATCGTTGGAGCCCTTTCTCATCTGTATGCTCAACCTCCTATGGGCTATGTTATCCCCCTGGGAGGGGCCAGCACCTTTAGCACTTTTCCCCCTCCAGGTAGCATGTATCCAGGATACGGCATGCCTCAGCCTTTTGCCCAGTCTCCTTCTTACCTCAATGTTTCCCAACCTAACCATTATCCTTATCCACAGCCTGGTGCTCCAGCTCCTCCAACATTTGCACCTCCACCTCCCTTGCCTTCTCAACCCCAGCAACAGCACCTACAGCCCCCTCCAGGGCAAGTCTTTGCATAGCAAGCCGCGACTAATCCCCCTTCCTCTCAAAGAAGGCAGAGAGGAAATCAAAATCAATCTGCCCCTGGTACTCGTGGACCCAATCCTCAAAGTCTTGACCCTAACACTGCTAACCGGCAACAGGGCACTCAGCCCAAGCCGGACAGGCCTATTTGCACAAATAAGCCTTGTTCGTGTTGCGGTGTTTACGGTCATTACACTCACGATTGTCCCCTTCTACCACAGATGCAACAGATGTGGGAGTCTCAAGCCACATTTCGAGGACAACATGCCTCCCCCCATGCTCCCCCTAATGTGCCCACTACTCAACCGGCTGTGTTTACCAATCCTTTCCCCCAGCAAGGATTCGTGGCTGCCCAACCACCTGACGGACAGGTCGCCACTCAACCTTCCCCTTCTGGTTCCTCCGATTACCAGATCCTCATGATGAACTCTGATCCATCCCCAACCGTCGACCTTAACCTTCAAACTCGGTCTCGCCAGTACCCCAAGCCTCCCGCTCAGTCTGCCTCCGAGTCCCCTTCTTCAGGTTCTACCGAGGCTATTTCGACATCCAATGGTCCCTTACATATCCCCCAACCCAAATTTGAGGTTCATACCAAGATTCCTAAGGGACCATTACGCCGAAATGCCGCTTCTGGTCGAGCTACTCATTCGTATAGCATAGTAGATGATTTGGCGCAGTCTCCTGCTGCCATTTCCACATTGGAACTCCTCTAGTCATTCCCTTCCCAAAAGAAGGCTCTACTATCTTCCATGGGTGCTATAGATCCTGCTGATGACCAAATGATTGTTTTCACTCTACCTGTCCAACATCCTCCCTTCGCTCCATAGCTTCAAATTCCTTTGGCCAAAATCCCAACGCTAACTGTTTCGTGTATGACCATGAGGAGTTCAACGGTGATGTTCGCTTCGGTTTGGAAGCAACTCGGATCTTTTGAGTTGGCCCCTTCCACGATCACCCTTCGAGCGAGGGATGGCCACACCTCCCAGCCCATTGGCCTCTTCCGTAATTTTCCTATCACTCTTGCGGGCAAGACTGTTTGCGTTGACGTCGAAGTCATCAACGCCCCTCTGGATTACAACATTCTCTTGGGGTGAAGCTACACCTATGCCATGTCTGCTGTCCCATCCGTGGTTTTTCGCAAGATGTCTTTTCCTCACAATGGAAAGATAGTCACCATTGACCAGTTGACTTATCATGAGCCAAAGTCTCAGACCTCCCCTGAGACGACCATCTCTTCTGTAGCCAATAAGCAAACCGTCGATTCCTTGACCAGTGTATCTCCCGGCGTCTACAAAGACTCCTCTTTGCTTGGAACTTTCCCTGGTCTCCCTCCTCCTCCCATCTCTGATCCCAGCTTATTGAATGTTTGCATGATGAAATCGTCTCGGGCTGCCCTTAAGCGACCCGCTTCGGCTAGTCAACAACCTCCGACTCAACCTCGCCCACCGCAACCCGCTCCTAGCCATTCATCTCAGCCAGCCGGACCTCCTCCTTCTGGCCCTTCTCCTACATTTGGTATCCCTGAACCCCTCTATCCTCCTGGGTCGGTTCCCCCAGGCCTCAACCATCTCAGAGCCGTCCCTCCTGGTCATTATCCCGCTGGTCAGATACCTTTCCTGGCTCCCCCTTCCAAAGTCTATACGGTCCCCGTCATGGCCACCCTCTCTCTCCCCAACCTGACCCTGGGCATACCCGTCTGGTACCTTGACCCTCCAGCCGCTACCCCACCTGGTCACCCCAAACCTTATCTTGCTTTGACACCGGTTCAACTGGTCCCCCTCACTTCCTCCGTTTCCACCATGCCCCCAGTGCCTCCCCAGGACCCTGCCTCTGTGGTGACAACTCCAGGAAAGAAAGGCAAAGCTTGCAAGGGGGCATCCAAAGACAAGGCCACCCCGACTGACCCGGCTCCTCCTCCACCCGCAAAGCCTTGCGCCTTGTGTGATGTTGTCGGTCACGCCACCCATACTTATCCTGAGTTGCCACGTATTAACCCCATGGTTAAAGTCACGTTCCCTGAGTCTATGGTCCCTGACCCCTCTATTCCGTCCTCATCTGTAACCAAGAACCCAAAGATTATTCACACCAACAAACCCTGTGCTTTGTGCGGTATCCATGGCCATTACTCCCACCATTATCCTCACCTGACGCATTACCGTGCCTCTTTAGAGGTAGTTCGCGAGTATGAGGTTGAACAAAATCAGTCCGCCTCTCCCATACTTGCGCAATATGCTTCAGGTTAGCTTGAGGATCCCCCCGCTCCCATTGACATCCCCCCCCTGATGTCTAGATGACGGAGTCTACTACCACCATTCTCTACCTATCATCCTCTGTGAGACCCTTGGAGAACATTCCCTTTGAATCCTCCCCTGTTTCGCTCGATCCCCCTTCAGCAACCACCCTGGGCTCAACATCATTTGACCATTTGTTTATCTGTCCCTCTGTCATTCCCTGTGAGGATCCGTATGTGAGCCTTTATTCCTATACAAATGATTTAGGTAGCTTTGCCACGTCATGTGGTTTCCCTTCCACTCGTCATCCCCTCTTTTCCCGTCAGGATGCCCCCCTTGGAAGCCTTTTCCACTCATGACCTCATCCTTCCCGCCCATAAACAGGATAAAACCACCCGTATCTATGTTGACCTCTGCAGCCCGAGTCCCAGACATACCTTCTATAGCCATCATATACCACCATCTAGTTCGTATCTGAATCATAGCCATCCTGCCTATCGTACTCCCTCCTGTAGTTGCCGCTCGATGTCTACTATACACTCATGCTACCGTCATCGTTCCTCCTCCTCCCATTTTTTGTCTCGTAACACTATTCCGCAGGACCTCCCATCCCCACCCTATATCGGTTACGCCGATGGTGCAAGTCGTTACTCCCGGAATCTAGCCTCAGTAGGTTGGGCCATTTTCACCCCCTTGCATGCCCTTGTTCTCTCGAACGGGGTCTGCATTGGTCCTGCCACCAATAATCAGGCCGAATATGATGCAGTGCGTGGTCTTTTAGTCGATGCCCTCTCTCATCGCATCCTCCATCTGCATGTTCGTTTAGATTCCATACTTCTTGTCATGCAACTAAATGGTGTCTATCGTGTGCATAATCCTGTGCTGTTTAGACGATATTTACAAGTGAAACTCTTGATGCATGAATTTGAAACCATGACTTTCAACCATGTACCTCGAGAAAAAAATCACTATGTAGATAGCATTGCAAACCATGTTCTAGATTAGCATTTATCACACGCATTTTATACAAGACAATAACATTCATAATCATTAAAAAAGATGCATATCCATAATATGTGTCGTAAACCATGTTTTTAGAGTCCATCTACTCTGATACATATGACATGCCCATAGCATGTTACAACAAACCCAAAACTAGGGGTACCACCTGTCCCACACCTAATCACTCTCTGGCGGATCCCGAGCCAATGGCTCTGCTCCTGCAGCCTGTATATCATGTATCCCCTGACCGGCCATCGCCATGCGCCGCATGACACCTCGCCATTCCGAGGGTAGACCAATACATGGCTCTATGTACTGGTCGTCTAAGTCTTGCCACCCGCGCTCTGAAACACCGGTCAGCAACCTCTCGCATCTACGGCGGATGTCCTCCAGGAGGGCGGCCGCATCCTCATTATGCGCCGCTCTCAATCCACTCGGGCCTGCAACTCCTGATGCTGCCGGTCGTCCCATATATCCGACCGATTTTACCGGAGCTATATCTGCATACCAAAAGTACATGAATCAGTACCCTATCTACTATTCAAAAACTTTAACATGCCCAAAAAAGAGTAGTCACTTGTCACTTACCATCGGGTCCCCATACTCGACCAGGCGGAAGTGGTAGGTCCGGATCCCCACAATAACTCATCCCACTATAGGGATAGTCATCTATGTATAACGGCATCTGATCCCAATGGGCAAAGAACTCAGGTTGAAACACCCGTCCGACCGCCCCTCCTCCTCCTCTGCACAGTAGTCGCCCCCACCGGCGCATCCTAGGCTCTCTCGGGCCCCCATCTGGGAGCTGTATATGAGGTCGTAAGGTCGGGATCTTCTCAAAAAAGAAGGAGCACAATAAAGTCCCATACGAGCAATCGTGGTTCACTTGCCGCTTGCAAAGCGACAACTGTCGTTTTAACGACACCAACATCATTTGGGCCCACCCATAGTAGGTCCCACTCAACACACTCTCCACAATCATCATCTGCCCCCCAGTGATGTGATGGAGCGCCTAGTTGCTTAGGATCTGCAGCACCACTACAGCCACTACACGGGTCTCTAATCTCTCTAGGTCCCTGATCGGTATCCGAGTCCCTTTGACTTGGAGACCCGGTCGACAATGTCGCTCCACAAACTCCATGATGTTCCGCCCCCGCGGTAACACTGGCTGTGTATTTCCCACCATCCCAAGTGGCGGGAGACCAGTCAGGAAATACAGATCCTGGAATTTCAATTCGATCCTGTGCCCCTGCACTACAAAGACCTCATGATCTGGATCCCAATAATTGACAATCCGGGCCAACAAGGGCTCCCCTTCTCTCATCAAAGG
This sequence comes from Pinus albicaulis, assembly GCA_034641835.2. NCBI lineage: Eukaryota > Viridiplantae > Streptophyta > Pinopsida > Pinales > Pinaceae > Pinus > Pinus albicaulis. The sequence continues at coordinate 614,415,134 of CM076570.1, read as the reverse complement.
GTTCTCCAAAAACTTCAGAACCCCAAATCTGGCCAATACACGACAGACACCCTGATCTGCCTGGATCTCTGACCGTAATGTACCCAGGTCTCTCTCTCTCCAGTTGACTCGTATATCTGCCATATCTGCAAAAACACATCATCTTTGTTAGTATACAGATAGGAAACACTGTAACCAATCACAAAAACCCAAATCTCAGCACTAAAACAACACTGAAATCTCATTCATCCTCCAGGTCGCATTTTTTTGCCCAATCCTGGGACAGGTCGCAGTTTTTGGCCCAAAAAGTGCCACCCGGCCGTAGAGGTGAAAGAGGGTCTGTTCCTGAGATTCTGGGCCCTAATCTGAACTTTCAATCCATCAAAATGAAAGAGTAAGGTTAGGCCTCTTACCTGCAACTGACGGATCTCGATTCCAACGGTCGGTTTGTCCGCTATGCTCGCCGCAAGATTTAGGGCCTTCTCTCCTCTCTACTTTCACCACAGCAGCACTAGCAAATGAGTGAATTTGGAGGGAAAACTGCCTTATTAAAAGAGAACCCTTGTTTTTCTTTCGCCTGCTGCGACCACACCGTAGCTCCGTTTGACAAACCGTCTGAATCGTTGGAAAGCTCTCACCGAGCCCTCAAATGGGTATCTGTTAGTTTTTTTTGATTTGATACTTCACCAGGACACATTTTGTCCACGATGGGTCACTTCACCTCCCCCCAAAATCGAATTTCCTCACTTACAACACTTGTACTTGGGGCACCACTTTGCCTCCATACTTGCCTTTGTTCGTGTCGATTTTCGTCATGAGATACCATCTTGTACTCATGTTTTCTTGGTCCCCCATGGGACCTTTTTTGTGTGGCAGCACCATCGAGTCGCCCTTGTTTAGAGCATCCAAGTTGAGTCATCATCGCATTCATGGAGTCTATCCCAAGTCCCTTTGTACCCCGCTATAGTCCTCCATCCTTCATTGCTTCGTCTCTCTCTTGTGTCGCACATTATGGCCGTCAGTCCCACTGTCCCCTATCCCTTATGATACTGTGTCAGTCGCTGCCATGTCATTCATGCCCTTTATGCTCTAGTAAGGCAAGTCGTCCATTCGCTACTCAGTCCCCTCCATTTCCTCATCATCATTGGTATTAGTCTGTCTGTCACGCCACTATTTTCTCTCGTGCCTTAGTTGAGGATCTCTCATTGCCTCACCTATGGTGGACCTCCTTCTGTCGACATCAGCTCCTTCATTACAGAAGACAGGTCTAGAGGGCGGTGTACCTTGGTTCCAGCTTCCACTCTTGTTCGGTGCCTCGGATCAGGCAAAGGGATCTCTCATTTCTCTTTGACTTGATTGTTTCTCCACTCCAGCTCCTTTCAACATGATCGAGATCCATATGCTTGATGGTTCAGTGATGCAGAAGCAGCTATTGGTGATGCCCGGGTGTGTGTGAGATGTCTCAGCCCTCATGAGGGGGTGGCCCTGCAGGTAGCCCCCCACACACCCGGATGACCTCTTCATTGCAGCCTTCGATGCAACTCCATATATTTGATGATGTCGGCCTTAGCCGCTTGCAGCGTCTCTTTGATTTGCATGTATCAGTCAGATTATTGTGAGCCCTTCCCCGCTCATAGGGGGCATTTGGGTTGTATTCGTATCTCATGTACTCAGATATTATTGTATAAGTCCTGGCTGTTATCCCAGGCACAACATGTATGTGGGATCCCTCATTGTATTTTTATCTGGCTCATGTTTATGCCGGCTGTACTTTATGGTTCGGTCCCTTGTTTACTGGACACACTATTCTTTTGTACTTTGTCTCGGCGGGCATAGGTATGCCTCCCCCGCCGCCTTTAGCACATGTACCCTCTCATAAAAAGAGACTTGTTGCACCTGCAAGTCTCGTCTCCTCAGGGTCTAGTTCTTCAGCACATTAGTCTACCTTGCATCTCTCTCTCTGACTTCCCTTTTGATGTCTGGTGATTGAGTTCTTACAACGTACTTCGGTCATACGATTTGCTCCTAACACTCGCACGCCGGGGGGCAATCTGTTACACCATTTTTTGGTCATCTAACCTACTATCATTAGATGGACCCAAGTACACCATGTAAGACCAATTTTACCCTAAGTAAAATTGCTTTCACTATGTAAAATAACTTAATAAAACACATTTATTAGGTTGTTTATAGTCTAAACAGGAAACCCCAAAGGGAAATATTAAACAAATCTATATTTGTTTGATTTCCCTCATGGAATAATTGATTAAACAATAATTTAATTATTATTCTTGGTCATGTTTAACCCAAAACAAAGAAATTAATTAGATAAATCCTTATTTATCTTATTATTTTCTAGGAATAACTGTTTTAATCTTATTTAAATAGTATTCCTTGTTAAATATGACTAAATCACCCATAAATAATTAAATAAATCATTATTTATTTGATCATCTTTCAACCACTTCCTTAAAATGATAAATAAATCATTTATTTATTTATTATTTACAAATAAAGGGATTTGACCCAAGTCAAATACTTTTTCCCTCCAACAAATATAATAAAATATTCCATAAAAGGTGGATCTAGATTTGGTTAATGTTATTTTAATCATGCACCAAGATCTAGAATGACCCAATATTTTGTTATAAATAGGACGGTTTTTCCTACCATTCTTCACCTTTTGTTGCCTATTAGATCACTCTGGATCTAAAATCTTGGTCTGACTTTGAGCCATTATCATTGTCATATTTTCCATTATTTGCTGTGTGAGCTCCCTTTGAGTTCTATCTTTGTCTGGGTTTTCTACACCAACAGGAGAGAGAAATGCTAGATCTGAAGTGCCGAGGACTTCCAAGAACCCATCCCATTGAGGAGAATTGGAAACACCTTCTTTTTTTCCTCCCAGGTGCCCTTAATACAAAAATTCTTTCAAAAATATTGTTCTTGCCTTGTCTATTGGATGTATGGAGCAAAACCTTATTTTTACTGCTTAATGTCTCTTTATGCATAGATCTGGGTTTTTGCAGCACTTGTCTTGATCAAATAACTACAGATCTGAAGATATTGGCAGCCATATTTGATGTTTGGGCTATAAGTTATGTGTAGCTAAAGTGATATTTTTTCGTACACTTCGACAAAAGATTCATACTAACAGTAAGCATGTGAGTAGGCCAGAGTTAACCATAGGTGGAGATGTAAGCATTTAACAACAATCCAGATAACCATGTCAGATTCATATGAACACATAAAATATTAAATGTGCAGTTGGAGGGGCTGACTGCAACTGTCGGGGAGTTGACTGCAGATGTAGCCTCCAGTTGAGTTGTCACATGCACAGGCTAGAACCGTTTGTCGAAGCCGTAAAGACTAACCATCAGGTGGTAGTCAGCTACCCGCCAGACAACTTGTCACATGAAATGGTTCCAACCTCCACACAGTTTTAGCTGACTGCTAATGCCTATTTTTATAATAAGGTTTAAAAGTGTGTTTTATTATTATTGTGAAAGTTTTTAAGTTATCCACCAAGGCACTAGGTGTGCACATGTAATAAGACGGAGACCCTCATTCTCATCTAAACCACTTAATTGCTCAACCATATGCCTAATTTGGCTTCCAGAAGTTCGAGACTAGAGTCTATTTAACCCTGGAATTTCTCCATGATGAAGGACAATGTGATTGTGTGTTCAGTTTCTGAGGGATCTAGGAAATTTTGTTTTCAACATTTCTTAGTTGTCCCGAGGCGGAATCAGGAATCTAGATAGGCGTTGGAAATATAGGAGAGAAAGATTTATTTTCTCAGTGATTAGAAGTGCCCGTGAGCACGATAAATCTGGTGTTTTTTCCGTGTAAATACCTCCTCGGATTAATCCTAATAAAGTGAACACGCATCTTAAAAGTGGACCTGGAGACATAGTCCACCAGGGATGAACTTCGTAATCAATTTTTGTTGTCTCTTAACTCTTTTATTTTCTGCAATTTATTTCTCAAAAATGCTACTGGTTTAAGTTTTAAATGCTTTAGATTTCATTATAATTATAAATCTTCTGGGAAATCACATACGGAATTTTTGGTTCTAAAAATTCCGTATGTGATTTCTCGGAAGATTCATAATTATAATGTTATGGATCACAGAAGCTTGCACTCTCAAATGCTTTAGATTTCCTTCAGTCTTCCACATTAAGCAGTTCAATTAACATTCAATTCAATGATTGTAATTAATAAATTATACTTCAGCACTTAATTTCGATCACATTCAGATCATATATTTTGGTATCAGAGCAGGTCGTGATTTGTAGTGTTTTTTTCCAGTGAATTTTAATCATGTCAGGATTGCAATGTGGAGAAGGAACGCTTGAGGATTTTGATCCAGAAGTCGGAAAGCGAAAAGTTTCTCATCAATCGACAATGGAAGGAACCAATGCAGGTGAAAATCTTAAAGTGAAGGTCATGGGAGAAGAACGAATTCAACGAATGTTCTTGAACATGCAGCATATGTTGGGAGAAATATACGAAGGCAAGAAGGCGAGAGATGCAGCTTCTTCTTCGAAGGCATCGAAGAAGGACAAGGGGAAAGGAAAAACTGATAAACCTCCTTCTCGTCCATCATATTCATCATCATCTTCTTCTTCTTCTAGTTCAGATTCTGAAATAGAAAATAAACCTCGGAATTTTATTTTAAAACTTGATGCAAAATTTGAAATACCTATTTATGATGGCAAAATGAACTTAGAGAAACTAGATAACTGGATTAAACAGTTAGAATTGTATTGTAGGATTCAGAACATTTCTAATGAAAAGACAAAAATCCAGTTAGCTACTCTTAGGATGGGGGGAACTGCTTAATCTGGTGGGAGAGTAAAACACAAATAGATTTAAAGCGTAAAGGTAAAGTCATCTCCTCATGGTCTAAGTTTTAAAAGGCTCTCAGGAAACAATTCTATCCATTGGGATATATGCATCAAGATGTTAGTGATTGGCAACATTTGTGGCAAGTTAAGGGACATAATGTTCAAGAGTTTACTTAGAAATTCAGGAAGAAAGCTTTGGCGCTTGGTATTCCTTTGGATACACATGAAACTTTATTAAATTAAATTGGCAGATTACATTCATATTTGCATCATACATTATTGATGTTTAATCCTAATGACTTTTATGAAGTGTGTGTTCAAGCCATACATATTGAATCAGGTGGAAGACCATTTAAGTTTTCACCGAAGGCATCCAAATAGTTGGAAAACAAGGATTCAAAAGACAACAAGAGGAAGGGAAGTTCGAAGGGAAAGAAGACAGTGAAAACTCAGTAGGAAAGTGAAATACCTACTTGTACTTACTACCAGAGGATCGGACATGATGAAGCCAGATGTTGGAAAATTCACTCAAAACTCAGACCGAAGAAGTTCCAGAAGAGCAAAGGTGAAAAGAAGGCTAATGCAGCAATCCAATAAGACTTGAGTTTCAATTTAGGTGATGAAGGGAAAATAATTGGAATGATTTCAACATGTAAAAATTCTGATGCTAGTTCAAGTTCAAGTGCTTCTAATTCTTCTTCAAACATTAATCATCTGGATGATGATAAAAGAGTTGAACTATTTCATATAAGGATAACTTCTAAGCACAAGAAAATAGATACATTATTTGACAGTGGGTCACAGGAAAATTTAATATCTAAATCATTAGTTAAGAATTTGGGTTTGGAGACACAGAATCATCCAAGACCATACCCATTAGGTTGGCTAAAATAAAAGACTTAGATTAATGTCACAAAGAAGTGTCGTTTAAAATTTTCCATCATAGCTAATTACATTGATGAAGTGGATTTAGATGTGATACCATTAGACATACGTGGAGTCATGCTAGAGAGTCCTTATCTCGATGATCATGATGAAGTGTTTCATAGGAAAGATCATAAATGTCATCTTAAGAAAGATGGGATTGAATACATTGTTCAACCACATAAAATCAAAACTCACTTGGATTTAGTTAATTCTAATTAGATGAAGGGACTAATACGTTCAAGTAAAAGATATGCACTCATGGTTGTAAAAGAACAATGTAAGGATCTTCATGAGGCTTTTTCAAGTTGTGAATCTCAGTTTAAATATAGTTTGGCTAAAGTGGTAGATTCATTTCAAAGTCTATTTAAAGAACCAAAACATCTACCTCCTAAATGAGAAATACAACATGAGATACAATTGATGTCTGATGCCCCTCTTCCTAATGTCAGAATGTATCGCATGTTAGTAATAGAGAACGAATAAATAAAGAAAAAAATCCAAGAGTTGGTTAAAAAAGGTTTCATTTGACCTCATATCCATGTGGTTCACCCATAATTTTGGTTCCTAAGAAAGACGAGACATGGAGAATGTGTGTCGACTTTAGGGCCTTAAATAAAATCACAATTAAGAATAGGTATCTTCTTCCCAGGATAGATGATTTACTTAACCAGTTGAAAAATGATGTCTATTTCACTAAGTTGGATTTGCGTAGTGGGTATCATCAAATTCGGATAGCAGAAAAAGAAAACTGGAAAACTGCATTCAAAACTAGGCAAGGGCTATTTGAATGGTTAGTAATGCCTTTTGGTTTTTGTAATGCACCATCAACTTTCATGGGTGTTATGAATGATGTGTTTCGTCCATACATTGATAAGTTTGTCATAATCTACTTAGATGATATCTTGATTTTCAGTTCCAGTATGGAAGAGCATGTTAGGCATGTTAAACAGGTCTTTGAAGTGTTGCACAGGGAAACATTGTACCTTAAGTTGTCAAAATGTGAGTTTGGGAAAAAATCATTGGTTTATCTTGGTCACATAGTTTGAGGTGGTCATTTGAAGATAGAGCCAACTAAGATAGCTGTGATTGTTAAGTGGCCATGACCATAGAATGTAACTGAAGTTAGGAGTTTCCTAGGTGCAGTTCAATATTGGAGAAATTTCATTTCTCAGTTTTCTTTGATTGCATCACCGTTACATGCTTTAACATGATCTAAAGTTTCCTTTCAGTGGGGAGGGAAACAACAAAAAACTTTTGATTCACTTAAGCAGAAAATTGTCACAGCACCAATATTAGCTTTGCCTAATCTTCAACAACCATTCGAAATTGAAACATATGAAAGTGGTTATGCAATGGGTGCATACTTACTTCAAAAAGGGAAACCAAATTGTTTTCATTTTGAAACTTTTTCTAAGGCAGTAATCAATTATCCGACATATGATAAAGAATTGTTTGCTTTGGTTGAAAGTGTAAAGAAATGGAAACACTACTTAATGGGTAATGAAATAGTGATTCACACAGATAATCAACCACTTCAATACCTTCAGTCACAGACTAAGTTTCAAAAATATCGCCATTACAGATGGATGGGATTTCTTCAGCAATTTCACTCAGTAATTAAGTATAAGAAAGGTGTAACAAACAAAGTAGCTGATATTTTGTCTAGACCATATTTGAATGCTTCAGTAGTGTTGCATAATAGTTCTTTAAAACTTGAAAGTTATGTAGAAAAATATAGTATTGATGTTGATTTCAAAGATATTTATGAATCACTAACGTAGGGTACTCAAGTGGAAGACGTCAATTTTCATGTTCACAACATGTTGTTATATCATTTGGGTAAGTTGTGCATACCACAGAGAGAAAGGGCGCATGTTATTTGGGAAGCTCATTCTTCTTGCATTTCAGGACATTTTGGCGTAAGAAATACAATGGCGCAAATTCAAAGGTATTGTTACTGGCCTCACATGTATAAAGCAATTGTAAAGTACATTAAAGGATGTGTTATGTGTTCGACAAGAAAGCCAAGCAATCGAAAGATTGGTTTGTATATGCCACTTCCAGTTCCTTTGTGACCATGGGACAACATTTCCATGGATTTTGTCGGAGGAATTCCTATGTCCAGGAGAGGACATGATTACATGTATGTCTTGGTTGATAGTTTCAGCAATATGTGCATTCTTGTTCCATGCAAAAGTCAATTCAATGTAGAACAAATGACATAGATGTTCTTTCAACATGTATGGGTTCATTTTGGGTTACCTACTTCCATTATTTCTGACTGAGATACTTGCTTTGTAGAATAATTTTGGTCCACTTTGTGGGGACTCATGGACACAAAGCTAAATAAGAGCACAACTTTTCATCCACAGACCGGCAGATAGACAGAAGTGGTGAACAGGACAATGATACATATTCTCTGAGGTTACTACAGTAAACATCCTAAGTTGTGGGATGAATCTTTCCTTATGTGAAACATGATTACAATCGAGCCTTACATTCTTCGAATAATCGATCACCATTTGAAACATTTTTTGGGTATCTACCTAAGTTACCGATGGACTTCTTGTTCATTGAAGAAAATAACGTGGATGGACTCGACGATTCAAACAAAGCATTTAAGTTCATTCAACGGATACAACAGATACATGAAGCAGTGCAGGTTCAGTTAGAGAAGAGTCAGGCCAAGTACAAAATTCACCACGACAAGTATTGAGTCAATCATAATTTCCAGGTTGGTGATCAGGTATGGTTGTATATCAGTAAAGACATGTTGAAAGTTGAAGGTAGGAAAATGAAACCCATCAGGTATGGCCCTTTCAATATTGTGGAAACAATTGGCAATAATGCATTCCAGTTAGATTTACCACCTTACATGTGTATTTATTCAGTTGTGAATGTAGAAAATTTGAAGTTGTATGAACCTCTGATGATCATTTCTTCTGAGGAAGATACATAGATTCCTACTGTTGATGATTTAGCACTTGAGTATATGAATGAGTTGTAGGAATATATCATCTTAGACAATAAGGTTCGAACTTCAAGGTGAGGATATTTTTAATATTTTCCAGTAGGACTCAAGGGCATGAATCCGAGCAAGGCGAGGTGGATGGATATTGGAAAAGTAAGGGAGTTGTACCCTCACCTGATGTTTTCTTAAATAAAACTTTTGTGGTCCAAAATATTTCAAGTGGAGAGGATTGATCCAAGAGGATCTTACTTTAGTATAGTTTGATAGTGAGGTCCATTCAGCTCTATTTTTCCAATGTCCAGTTCATCTTCAGTGTTTAGTTCTCTAGGTTCTTCAGTTTCCCCGATGAGGGTTAATTCTTCATGGTGTACTTATGTGGTGTCATTATCCTAATTATAAGCTAAGGTGAAAAGGAGCAATGTCATGGCATGTGTGGTATTTGTGATGGTGGAAATTGAATGTAATGGTCTTCAAACCTAAGGCCAAAAAACCTAAGTGGTAAACCTAACACCCAAGTCTAAACCCTAAGGGTTCAAACTTTGTGCATGTATTAAGTCCTATACCTTAACCTAAGACCTAACGCAATCAACAGGGTGTTAAAAATTTGCATGTATTAAGACCTATGGTGTCAAACCTATTTCAAAAGGTTCAGACCTTTACATTAAAACTATTTAATAAACCCACAGTAGATAACCGCTGGGAGTCTAAACAACGTCGGAACTGTAAGCATGTGAGCAGGCCAAAGTTAACCATAGAAAGAGATGTAAGCAGTTAACCAAAACCACAGGATAACTGTGTCAGAGTCATATTAACGCAACAAAGATTAAATGCACAGTTGGAGGGGTTGGTCGCAACTGTCGAGGAGTTGACCGCAGCTGTAGCCTCCAATTGAGTTGTCACATGCGTAGGCAGGAACTGTTTGTCGAAGCCGCGGAAACTAACCACCAGGTGGCAGTAAACTACCCGATAAACAACATGTCACATGAAATGGTTCCAACCTCCATGCGGTTTCAACGTACCACTAATTCCTACTTTTATAATAAGGTCTAAAAGTGGGTTTTATGATTATTGCGCAAGTTGTCAGGTTATCCACTAAGGCACTAGGTGTGCACATGTAATAAGATCGAGACCTTAATTCTTATCTAAACCGATTAATTGCTCAACCATATGCCTAATTTGGCTTCCAGAAGTTCAAGACCAGAGCCTATTTAACCTTGGTATTTCTCCATGATGAAGGACAATGTGATTTTGTATTCAGTTTCTAAGGGATATAGGTAGTTTTGTTTTCAACATTGCTTGGTTGTCCCGAGGCAGAATCGGGAATCGAGACAATCGTTGGAAAGATAGGAGAGAGAGATTTCTGTTTTCAGTGACCAGAAGTGCCTGCGAGCACGATCGGTCTGGTGTTTTTGCTGTGTAAATACCTCCTCGGATTAATCCTAATAAATTGGACGCCCATCTTGAAAGCAGACCTGGAGACGTAGTCCACCAAGGGTGAACTCCGTAATCAATGTTTGTTGTCTCTGATCTCTATTATTTGCTGCAATTTATTTCTTAAAAATGATGCCAGTTTAAGTCTTAAATGCTTTAGATTTCCTTCAGTCTTCCACATTAAGAAGTTTAGTTAACAATCAATTCACTTATTGCAATTAATAAATTCTACTTCAACACTTAATTTCAATCACATTCAGATCAATGATTCACCATTTTTGGGGTAAAAAAAGTAAAAATATTATAAAATAATAAAATAATAAAGCTATTTTTTCAACTTGTATTTTCAACTTATCTCCCTAAGGTTTTAATCAAATTTTGAGCGGAAGTACTCGTTGGATGCAAAATTTAATTTCTCATTCAAGGAGTACCCATGTTGCATACTTTTGATGGACCTTACTACATGAAAAATGAGAAATACACGAAAAAATGTGATTGCAATCACGTTTTTCATGTATTTCTCATTTTCGTGTAAAAGGGTCCATCGAAAGTTGACAACATAAGTAATCCTTGGATGAGGAATCAAATTCTACATCCAATGAGTGTTTCCGCTCAAAATTTGAGTAAACCCATAGGGAGATAAGTTGAAAATATGAGTTGAAAAAATAGTTTTTTTTTTTTTTTTCCCTCTAAATTTTGATGATGTAATTTAATCTTATTTTATTATTTCCACTATTATTTTATAATTTCCTTAGGAGGCCCAAATTCAAATTTTCATCTTTAAAAATTCGTAATGGGTCTTTGACTCAAGCATTTATAGATATGCTTTACAATGATAAACACAATTACATCAAGTGACCAAATGTACATTATGAAGACCGGCCATAGTTGCAAATTCAACATCCCGCACACCCTTTCTCCTTCCTCTGCATATATGTTCACCTCCCTCACCCCTCCTCCTTACATAATCGACCTGGAAGCTCGTTAGTTCTAACATCATTGAACAAAGAAATAACATTGTCAGGAATAACACTATGAGAGAACTCACCATCGGAATGGCCACTAACAAAATTAGCCTTTTTTTTTTTTTTAAATGATTTGTGAGGGACTGAAAAATACCAAAAATCAATCGCCCTCCACCGGGGAAATTATTTCCTTCAAGGCTTGCTTATCTAATCGAAAATTAGAAATAAGAAAATTATTTTTGAATTTACGGGAAAATAGAAATATTCAACATTTTCCCAAAACTTTGGTTAAAATTGCAAAAACCCAACAAAATAATAGAAAGTCAATGCACTTTGAGCGTGAAATGAGTGCTATAGTCCCTAGCGAGGCAAATACTAAAAATAGTGGTGGGAAGGATGATGTTCAATGAAACAAAAACAAAGGTATGAAAAAATGGTTTCGCCTTGAAAGAAAATAATGAGAGAAAAGAATGAAAAGCATATGTAATGGACAAAACAATAAAACAAAGGCGTGGGTGTATAAGATATAATAAAGTAAACATTAACATAGATGATTGGTATAAAATTTATTGAGTGACTATTCACCAATGGTTGACTTAGACGTCATTATGATATGATGTCTTAAAAAAAATCTAGTACAAAATATATTAGTCAATGAAAATAAGTGCCATTTAATTACACACACTTATTTTCGTTGGCTAATATATTTTGTTAAATGTTTACAAAGTACTTAATTGTGAATTTACAAACTTAGATCCATCTTAACTCTGAATCTACCAAGCATCAATAAGGATCACATCCTTCTCTTGAGGTGTAAACCTCTTTTACAGTGAAAATATATTTGATCCCTCTCAAATCTCTCTCTTGAGGTGCAAACCTCTTTTACAGTGAAAACATATTTGATCCCTTTAGGTGCTTGGAATTAAGATGGATCTAGGTTGGTTTAATTATTAGCCTTTAAATAAGTCATGCTAGAGAAGAATACCATGGGGAAAACTATGGGTTAAGAATACCATGGGAAAAAACCATGGACTAGAGAATTTTGTCTTTAATTTTTTTTTTTAATTTTCTTTTATTTTAACTAAGTCAAAATGTTAAACATTACAACATCTCCCGATATTGAAGTAGAGAACACCTCTTAGTGCAATCAATAAAAACCTTAATAACAATCAGTTAAAATTGTTATATAATATTACATAAATAAGAGCTATAATTAAAAATAACTATCGCATTTTAAGTTTTACATTTTTAATCAATATAATTAAATTAATTAAAATTAAAATTTTATTTATTAACATCATTTTATAATAGATTTCATATACATCACATTTTCCATCAATTATTATCTCAATTAAATATAGTTATTTCAATTTTTACATTACTATAATTAATCACATGTTTATTACATTATATACCAGTTCTATTTAAAACGAAAATATCTAATACATATGATAAAACTATATTTACATTTTAAAGATATAAATCAAATTACTCTATAGCAACATAATTCAGTAGTATTTGGAAATACAAAGCTAAGATATTTTGTAATGCTCTATTTTGTATCGTGGTCGGTGGAAAAATCAAATAAACATGCTCTTCATGTTTTAACCCAAAAAAACTAAATTATTACCATTTATTAGTTATCTCATTAAAAATTAACTTTTCAAAAATGCATATCTTAAGAATTTAAATATCCAATATTTCGACTTACTAAATTAGATATTCTATCTCTTTATTTTGAATTAAATCATTAAATCATTTATATATATATATATATGTAAACTAATCTTAAAACATACAAAATGAATAAATCCCATGCATACACCTTCAAACCATGAAAGGGTGGGAACAATTGTGTGCACATAAATTCGCACATAAATTCTTTATTAAGAGAAGTGTTTCAAAATCTAAAAATAGATACATTTTATTTTATATAAAAAATAATTAAATAATTAAAAATTCTTATTATAAGGGAAAATGAAAACCCATATTATAAAATGAACATGTTTTATTTAATGTAACCGTGATAATCATGCATTGGTGTTTGTTCGATAAATGCATATTTGGAGAGTGGAAGTATGAATTTGACTTTTACTATAATAAGGTAGGTGGTAGGTGATGGTGAGGGTGAAAATATGTATTTAACACTTACCACTCTATGGGTGAAAGTGTGCATTTAAGTGTGTATTTGGGTAACAAATGCACACTTTCACTCCTCAAAGATATAGGTGGTAGGGATGAAAGTATATATTTGGTTCAACTAAAAATCTTTAAGATGTGCTGAATTTTGAATTTATAGTCGGCCTTCATAATTAATATTTTAGTTTTTGATGTATTTGTAATGAGAAATATGAAGCATGGTCTTCATGCTATTGTCAAAAGATAAAATATATGACATGTTCTTCATGTTGGTTCTAAAAAAAAAATTGTAAATTTTAAATTTGAATTTTGGCTCCAAAGATGACCTGGTCAAAGAAAAAGAGAAAAAGAGAAAAAAAAAATCAAAGAAAAAAATAAAAATAAAAGAGAGGAAAGAATAAAAGAATAAAAAATATTATATCCCTAGCAATTGCGAGCACATTTAAATGCCACTCTTTCATTTTTATTATTCTTAGCATTTTTGAATAAATTATTTTACTGTAATAATTTTATGTGATTGATCGTTGCCGAGCAGTTAAAGATCATGCAGTTTTGAATGGACAAGATCAGCCTCGCTGAGATCAACGACCTTCGACACATTGCAAGACCCCCCGCATTGTCAAAATTTAATGGAGAAAGGGGGGGGGGGGCGCAAAGCAGTTTTTCTCGATCCCACTTTTAATACGTGGCACCTTCACAAGGATTGTGGCACCCCTCCACTTAAAACCACAAACCACCTACCACACCCCCGCAAATGCTCATTCCTCCTACTAATTCTCCTGTAGATTTCACATACCGCTAAGTTTCCGCTGCAGTTAGTCATCACCAATTCTTCCGATGAATCTAGAAATGCCTGTTAACCCATTCAATTCTCCCTTCAATGTTCAAAATCATAAATTCCCCATGCCAATAACCATTATCAAACTTTTGGCCATTATCAATACTTTGTTAAAATCCGACCCCCTATCCAAAATACATTCTTTCACCGTTTCTTCTTGCAAATAAAGCTTCCAGTATGACACTGCAAGTGAATTCCAACGATTTCCAACTCCTGATCATCATTTTTTCTGGATAATTATTACATTGTCCTTAACAATTCTATTTTTTCCCAATGGCTTCCCACAAATTAAAATCTAAGATGTCTGTAGATAATCCTTTGTTGCCTCATGTAGTTAATTTGGATGAATTTCCCTTAATTGATACCCATTTCAAAATCGTGGAAACCAATTGTGAATTTGACTTATGCGAACTTCACAATTGGGCTTTTCAGAAGTATCAAGATGTCAGTGACGAGTTTTTAATTTGGGAATCCCTACTACCCTAGTTTATTTCCCTCAGACCTATCATTTTATAGAATTTATCACTTGGTGTGGAATTCTCTATCTCCCTAATCAAAGAGTTGTAATTGCTCGATAATGAAACCCTGTTTTATGTAACCCTTGAGTCAATTTTTCAAGCCCTCCAATTGAATTCTCAAGACTCCCTTCACCCTTTTTCAACTGATGTTTTAATGTAAATTTACCAGAAATTATCCTTTTCAAAAAGAGCCCCTATTTTTTAATCCTTTATGCTAGAGAACTTTGAATTTCCAAGGACCAACCCACCTTATTCTTCTGCAATGTTCCCTGAGGTGTGTAGGAAAGTTATTTCTTTAGTTTCTTTTCTGTTAGGATATACTAGTGACCAATGGATAGATGAAGTTATTTCGGGATTTTTTATCAATATTTTCTTCTGATAAAAAACCCTCAATCATGTTCAATTACAATTAGTTTCTCTTAGACACAATTCATGATCAATTTTTAAAATTTATTGTTGAAGGTTTATTCAAGCACCATTAATTTCTAGTCTAATTGTTCTTATATCATCAATCAGAGAGATTCAAGCATGCATTACAAAAATTGGATGCTACAGGAAGGCCACAATCAATGATTCATTTGACTTCATTAGTGAGGAAAACTTCTGAAGAATTTCCTTTTAGTGATTTTTTCAATCATTTTTTGTATTTGGAAAATTATTTGTTGAATAGTAATCCAATTCCCATAATTTATACTAAGATAAAAATGATTCTTTATTTAAGTGAATAGTATAAGGTTGGAGACTGGTATTTATACCAGAACTCTACAGAGATCAAGATTTATGGATGTGAGCTTCCACCTTACTCCTTATAATGATTCTTTCTCTTGAATATAGCAGGGAGATGATGAACATGGATGATGTTAATTTTGTTTCCAGAAAACAAATAGCTCAGTTCAAACTGAAGGCACAGGTTGGGCCATTCCTAGCCAACACCAGGACAGTTCCAAAATAAAACACTTAAAACTTCAACCTATGCAGAATTTTGGAAATAATCTTCTACAACCCAAATTGGAACTTTTTGCTTTAGACAGTGAAAAAGGATAGTTCCAATTAGCATTTTTGGAACCAAAGGTCCCTGTGCCTAAAACTATTGAAGATGATAAGACCTTTGTGTTTTCATTTGATACCAAACATATACATCCAATATATCAAATTGATCTTCACAAGGAATAAAAATAAATGATACATACAACATTGACAAGTTCTGCCATGACATCTTCTAAGCTAGAAAAGATGCATTCTCTAGCAAAGGTTACTAAAATTAAGGGGATGGAGGATCTAGTTTTAAAATTAGGATTGAATCCTAATTATGTAAAGGCATCCGAAGAAATTATTAAAAGTATAAATGCAGAAATCCAAGAATTGAGAAAATAGTTAAAGCTTCCAACAACTAAACATCCACAAGCACAAGAAGTAAGCTAGCCAGAGAAAGAAAGGGAGAACATGCTTTGCATAATCGTAGAACATAATATACAGATTCAGAAAATGGAGGCAGAGATGGAGAAATTAATCAAAGAAATATAACTCAAAGTCAACACTAGAATAAGAACATCTACAACATAGACAAAATCTACCAGCCAGAATCTAGCATAAAAACTATCAAAAGCTATGGGATATTTATCAAAAGATAAGGAAATTGAAAAACTTAGAGTTCAGTTAGAGAAGACCTAAGATAATAAGATAAATTTGATAATTCATATTTCACCGAAGTACATGAAAACTTCAAATTAACTAAGAAATTATAGATATATGAAAATGAATCATTAATTGCACAAACATTATCTCAATCCAAAGAAAAAATTGGATTGATATTAATGCAACCTTGACTGAATTGTGATCATCAATTGAAATATTTTTTTAGCATGAAGAGCTATTGCATAAGTCAAAAGAAACAGTGACAAAGATCAAAGAAGATTTAGATCATAAGCCATGGAAAGCTACCAGAATAATCAAAGTGTTGAATTCTAAGACAAAAGAAGAGCTGGAAGAGTTTGGAATTGAAGACAAGACTAATGCAGTCCTAGAAGCAAGAAAGTTTTGACAAAGAGAAATTTAATGTTGCAACTAGAAAACAAATGCAAAAAATTAGAAGCACAAATTAGAAAATTTCATAAAATGTTTAATGTTTTGCGCCATAAAGGACCTCCATATCTACGAGACTCTAGTGGCCAATTGATTCCACTAGAGAATTATCATCACATGTTGCATGAGATAGCAACAGATAAAACAAAATTTTCCAAAGTGAGAGGAATAGTCAGTGGTAAAGCATTCATTAGAGGCCTAGAATATGATATTTTTATTCAATATGAAGTTCAACATTTATTTATTGTTAGGCCAACTTTTGATAAATACACAAAAGCCGATGAGGCATATGTAAAGGTAACAGAATTTTCTATCCTAGATGATAAAAGGTGGGATAAGTTACTTGAACTCATCAAGTAAAACAGAAGGCAAAGAAAGGAGGAGAAGAAATCAAGATAGTAGGGGTAGAAAAAAAAATCAGTTTCCAGCAGCTATCATCAAACGATAGCCTCAAATTGTGTGTTGATTATTCAAATCAGTTTAAAATAGATATTTTGTGTTTTATTTTGTAACATCCAAATTATTTTTGGATAATATTTCATTTTGTAATAAATTTTATTTCAAATTTAGATATTTTTTAATTACACTCTATAAGTATTTTATAATTCAAATAAAGAAAGGTTGAACCCTTGTGATGATCCAGTGACATGATTGTAATATTATGAGATATTCATGAAGATAATCAAAGGATTCTGACTTCATTCTTAACAACTTTTGTATTCATGTGAGTTTGTCCTATTATTCATTTCGTTTTCCATATTTTGTTCAATGTAACATAGGAGTTTGGGAAAAGCTAGATTGAATATCAATCTCCCTGATAGCCCCCTGCAAAGTTATAATCATTAAAATAGATTAATTAATAAAACTTTTTTTAAGTTAGCTCCTCTATATATTTTAATTATTTTCTTTTGTAATCTCTTGAGCATGTATTTTTTGGTTGTAGAAGGCTTCTGCACACATCAACTGTATGTGATAAATTAGATATTCATTATGGATTTTTAAGAATCATATACCTTCTTAATTTCTTCTTTCCAAATCGATTTGAAGATTTATTTTGTTATGAATGAAAATAAGCCCCTTGTGCTTCTAAAAAATATTTAGATTTTACACCTATTAAAGGTTTAACACATTGGTCATCCAATTCAATTAAAACCTCACTTAGATGCTTTGGCACAGTTCCCCAGTCTAGAACTATTTACAAAGATACAAAACCTCCTACAAGACAAGTCGGCTTAGCTTCTAGAGGAACCCATTCAACCTCTCAAGACACTATATATACACCACTTCATCCTCCTCCAAGAGCAAGTAACTCGGTCTATCTAAGGCTAGTGAAGAATTTTGTTTGAAGCAAGTAAAGAGGATGAATATGATGCCAATAAAGAGATATGTCTGAGGCAGAAAAAAAATGTCTATCTGAGGCAAGCGAATAAGTCAAGTCTGAGGTAGAAAGGAATTCAAATATGAGACAAGAAAAGAAGATATATATGAGGTAGATAAAGGACGAATATATGGTAGCCATTTATGGTTTTATATAAGAAGAAATATTGAGTCTTTCTTAAAGAAGGAGGCCAGAGTTGCTAAGCCATTGATTGAATTGTCTTGTGGGCAGTTTGACCACGTGTGGCCAAGGTTGTTAGTTTGACTTTATGTTTAGATGTATCTTTGTTGAGTTGAATAATTTCTCTAAGGAAAATGTTTTTGGGTTTTTCCCCACGTGGGTTTTCCCAAGGTAAAAATCTTGTGTTCTTGTTTGGTTGTCTCTCCATGATCCTACTAGCATTTTGTTTCTATTGTTGATGTCTTCTATGTAATTATTTTATGATGAGTATGAATGTAAGAAAGATTAAATTGAGAAATCATAAGAAGTAATTATTAGTTTAGAAGATCTACGAAAAATTGAACATGGTATTAAACATATGGTTGAAGATCAACTTCAAAAGTGTAAAGATAAAGAGAAGTTGAGCTACCAAAAGAAAATAGAAGAGAAGCCAAGTTAGGACGAGTTTAGATGTTAGTGATATATTGTGTATAATTCATACCCTAAAAAGGGTCAATCCATACCATGATACCTTAGATCTTGAAGAGGTCGAAACTATCTAAAGAAAATGATCTCATTCCAAGACCGAAATCTTTAAGTAGTGAACGAAGAAACCTTGTCAAGAAAGTGTGTTTTATGCCAAGTTATCTATATTAGTCCAAGCTTCAAGAAGTTATAATACAAATATTTATAAGGAGAAAAAGGATTGAAACCCTACTTTAAGGTCAAAGTCATTAGAAAACGCCAAGATTCATTCTTCAAGTTATGTTGAAGGTAAGGTCTCAGTATGTTTCAATAGGCCAAGGGATGCCTTAGTTTGAAGACCTAAAAGCCTCGGGGATGAATTTCAAGAAGACCTAATTTAATATTCCTTTTTTTGGTGTTCCTTATGACAGGGTTAGGATGGACTTCCAGAGTTGGGAGCAAACAGGTCACAGGTACAGGTTGGTGTCATCAGTGGGCCCGGGGGCTTTTTGGAGGAGTTTTGAGGAGTTTCTATGAGGACTGGTGGCATTCGCTTGGTATATTCCATCATTCACATAGTTTTCCTTTCATTTGGGTGCATTCTAACAAATTTTGGAAACTAAGTTATTTTTGGGCTTAACTCAATTAATTATGCTCCAGGTGGAATTCTGGGAGGAATACGTGATAGAACACCTTAGTGTAATAGCTCGTTGGAACTAAAACGAGAATACCTACATGATGGGATGGTTGGACATGAGTTTCAGTAATTGGAGGAGGCATGGTAGTCGATTTACTTGTTCCAAAATTAAAAAGAATATTTTAATAAGAGGGTAAAGTGCTCCATGATTAAAATAATAGTAAAATAGAACGCTCTAGAGGGGTCCATGAGATATATAAAAGAAGAGGATGAGGCCATTGAGGGATAGCTTGGATTTGATATATTTTCTTAAATGTGAGGTTCAGAACCCGATTCTCTACTGCATTGGTAGCCCCAGGATGGAAACCCTCGGGTGATTGAGAGAGATTGGGCAAGCACCCAACTCCCCTTGGTGAATTCATCCAAAATTTACAGGTGTGTTCAATAATTCATTTCAGTTCAGTTGGAGGCCGATACAGTGCCGCATATTATATTAGAGTAGCAGCATCAACTAGGAGAGTGTATCCCCTTCAGAACTTCAGAGGCAACCAAGACTGTGTAGTGATTGCACAATTAAGTTTGGTGTGAGTTCTAGGAGTGAGTAGTGCAGAGGAGATACGAAGGGGGGGATAGACACCTCCTACCAGGGTATTTAGCAAGCAGATTGCACCAGTGGTTCGATTTCCCCAGCAAAGCAATGTTCCAAGACCAAGAGGGCCAATTTCTGGGGTCGAGCTTTCACCAAACCCTTTGCAGGCTTTTGTGGGTTTGTTGAAGAGATTCTGGTGTCCAATTTCTGAAAGTTTCTGAGCACAAGAGGCAACATAACCAGCATTTCAAAGTCAGCTAACAACAACATTTTTTGGACTGGGCAGCGCAGTGATTGAACCACATAGAACTACTTCTAGCAGGTATTTTCGCTAGGATTTGAATTTCCCTTCAGCCTACCTGGAGCAGGCCCAAGTGCAATCTTTTCAGCACCATACTTGTACTCTTTCCCGAGATAATAATAAAATGGCTTGACACTTATTTTGGCTCCATATTCTGTGTTTAATGGTGATTTTATTTTTGTCATAGTTTCTTGTCTATTTTGCCTTTTATTATTGTATAATCCCAATTGAGAATATTATAGTGGTGTCAGAGCATCTATCTTGGCTTAACCCGCGTGTTTGCCAATTTCGGGTGCAACTATCATGATTCAGGATTATTCCCAGAAAAAAATGTGTTTGCCATTCTTTATGAGTTTTATGATGAAAAACATAGAAGGATTTGAAAAAAGAAAAATATGGCCAACATTCTAAAGCCAAGGGCTAACATAGTATTGCAGCAGATTATCTTGGAGACCAACTTTCATCTCAGCTATTTTGGTTAGAAGGGCCTACGTAGTCATTGGAAGAGGCTTATTTGTGCGAGCTGCATTGGTGAGATTTTGGAGTTGGGGTGTTGGGAGATTGATAGGAGAATAATTTGAGGAGGTAGTCTGGGACTTTAGAGAGCAGTGATTGATAGTATTAGTTGCAATGCTAAAAAACGAAATTGGAAGAGGGCAAAACTACAAAAGGTCAACTTTTGAAGGATGGAATTAGAGGAAACCCTTTCTGGGTTTATTGAGGAGATGCCAAAAATAATTTGGCAAAATTTTTTGGGTATAAATGAGGGGAAAAGCAACGATCCCAACTCAGCCAGCAGCTAGAGGAGCTAGGGGAAAATTGGGTTGAAATTCTGAGGTCAACATTTGGCCAATTCCCTCGCGGGTTTTTATGGGTTTCATGAGTAGAGTCTGTGGTTAAAAGCCCATAATTTTTTGAGCAGTATTGTAGGCACATAAAGTGTGGTGAGCTAAGTTTTTCTATATTGTTGTTATTATTTACCCTCTGCTGATATGTTGTGTACTGAGTTAAAAAAAAAAATTGTTGTTGTAGTGGTCAATGAATGTCATGATGGGTGACTAGAATTGGCTCTAGAGTACATCTATATTTTCACATGTTGATGGCTGACTGATTTTAGTTAAACCACTATTACTTCCATATATGTTGTTAAGCAATGGGGTTTTTAAAACACCTCATAAACCCACATAATAACACAACAATCGATGCCTTAAACCACAATGCTTCTATGAACTAATAACCCAAGCAGAACAACAAACCTTTTTCAAAGGGAGTCTATGCCATTCTTTAGAAAGGACAATCAAGGGATCTATAGAAAGAACCAGAAATAGGACAAAAAATCCTTGCACTTGGAATAAATTTGAAACTTGTGAAGATCACATGGAGAGTTCTTTCCAAACTTGATGAAATTGATGGACTCCTTTCCAAAGTAAGCCAGTCAGAAGGGAAAAAACTGATTTGGGCTCTAAAACCTACTATGCTTGCTAGTATACAACCCACATTCTTGGAAGAACCTTGTGAAGGGTTCAAAATTCCAGTTGCATCAAGCCTCAGTAACATTATGAGGTTGAATGCACCTATAGCTCCTTTAAATGATGATGTTATGAGGGAAATTTTCAAGTTAGTAGTGGGGAATTTTCAGGACTTGGACAATAGTGCAGGCTCTACCTTCTGGAAGAAGATTGAGATTTTAAGAGGTATGACCATGTTCAGAACATATGACATCATGTTTGATTTGGGGTGTGATGACTTGGTTCATCAAATGTTCTGATGCTTCTTTAACATTAGGAAACATCACCCTAATACAGTTAGAGAAAACATGTTATCCATTTTGTCTTCAGTCATGGGAGATCCTGATGTCATTTGCAAGGAGTTGCGGGCTAGAATGTTGACCATTTGGAGGGGAGAATAATCAGTCTCACCTGCTACTTATGAGCTAGCCAAACGGATGGTTTAGCAGAACATTGGTCTATTCAAGAGACAATTGACTATGGAGGAGCTTCTCCAGTTTGGTCGATCGGGCAGCAAAAGTGAGTTGAGGAGGAAGGGTCTTTGCTTCATCTGCAAATAACCTTGGGGGACTGATCACTCATGCTTGAGAGATGCAGATGAGGTGGAAGAGGTAGAGCAGGAGGAACTTCCTTCTATATATCAGGATGATGAATCTTCTTTGGATGAGTCCATGGGGTCACATGAGGATGCTACTAGGGAGCATAAGCAATCATGTGGAGTTGATGACAGTAAGCCAGATTTGTATTCCAATATGCATGGTGAGAAGTCAGGGGAATCTATGGGGGATATTCATGATGATGAGTCACTTGTGATGATTCAGCCAAAGCAACATATCGTGAAGCATGAGTCAATTGAGGAGGAGGATATGCATAGTATGCATGATAGTCCTTTGGGGGACAGTCAGATGGAGGTTCACATTGCGTCTGTGATGGATGCGCGACTACCCTTGGGGTCAACCATTGATGAGGAGTAGACATATGTTCAGACATATAGCAGAGTGACAGTAGTTTCATATACTTATCCTCGGGAGATGTTGGAAGTCGATAGGGTAGTTCCGTGGGAGGATAGTAGACGACAGGATTATGACATTCTTGGTTAGGAGAGGGAGGAGTTATTGGAGATGGTGGTGCATCCATCTTTAGGCAGACTCACTGATGAGGTGCGGGTAGATGCATATGCAGTTAGAAGAGCTGCAACACTTTTAAGGAGTATCACTCTCCAGGAGCACATCGATGGGGCTTGCAACGTGTCTTTCCCATTTTGACCTATTATAGAGAGAGTGGCCTTCTTCTTCAGGGAGATCTCATTGACAGGCGAGATAGAGCAACATGAGTTGATTATGGATTGTCGATAAAGCACGAGAGTTTTTCTGTATGTGGGTGTTACTGCATTTGATTCTTCTTCTAGGATAGATTGGCGGGAGATCATGAGTTGGTACCCTATTAATAGAGTATCATTCTTAATTTCGAGCACATTTCGGTAGGAGCACTTGGATGAGAGAGTTGTTGCATGTTCCATTGGGCCATAGATTGTGGACCCGTAGTCCATCATGTTGAAATGTGTAACTAGGATCGGTCTTCATATTGGCTATGTAATTATGTATTTATGTAAAGAAGAAGACAAAGATAATAAAATGTATATTTGTTGTACTTTCTTCATGTGTTTCATGAACAATATTTTATTATAGGTTAAATAGACTTCCTCTTGATGTCTATTAGGGTTTTGTATTCTAGAAATAAATATAATTAGGTGTTAGGTGTATGAACAATCTAGTCTAAATTCTCCTATACCTTGTCCAAGAATTCATGAAATAATGGCTCTAATTAGCCCTCTCTCAAACGCTGAGAGATAAGATCAAAGGATGTATGAAATTCAACCTTCAAACAATTAGTTAAGTCAGTCTACAAGAAAATGGATGGTCAGCCTAAAAGGCAGTGAGACTGCCACTATATATATACACAGTGTCTGTGGCCCATTTCATACTAAGTTTTTGCGGATCACTCTAAGACAAAATATAGACAACTTGAAGCAGATTTCGGATGGCCTAAGAAATATTATGAACTGTCTAAAATAAGTGCGGATTGATTTGAAGAATCTGTAGACCATTCTGTGGATAAAGTGTGGATTTTATTTTAGTTTTACAGAGCTAAAAATGCGGACTTTGATGATAAGTACAGGGCTTTCAGTGTGGATTTTTCTAAGGTGATTTCAAGTGTGAAGAAGCCTAAACTATAGCGTACTCACCTGTGACTAAGATGTGGATCTGAAATGTAAAAGTGCAGTGAATAAGTGAAGTTTATCTTTGAAGTAGAACAGTGTTAAGTTCAGGAAGAAATGAAGATCACTATGATGTATGGATGCTGAAGTTAAAGGCCATTGCTGGATATGAAAAGAGAGGAAGATAAATCTATGACCTTCCCTCTCACAGTTCATAAAAGAAAAGACAATACAGGTTGGTGCAAGAAAGAAAGGTCATCATTGAAGATCGAAAAAGAAAAGGTAACAAAGTCTTGGAAGTATCCATAGGTCAAGGGTCTAAGTCTTGGTCATGGTACATGTTATTTGAAAATCTATAAGAAGAATTTCACGTGGGTTTTCCTCTCCAAGTGGGAGAGGTTTTGCCCTGGCTCTAGGAGCCTAATTTGTGTGCCTCCTGTATTTTGATAATTGACTTGATGTAGTATTAAATAAGCTAAAGAAGAAAAAGACATAAATATCTCAAGTAAGCTCACAAGTAATTATCAAGAAGATAATTTTCAATTAATCGCTAGCCCTCCAATTTCTCAACATGGTATCAAAGCTAAGGTGCTAAATACAAAGGGCTATTCGACAAGAAGACAATCAAGGACAAAAAATTCAGTTCTCTAGAAAGCATCAAAGCAAAAGTAAAAATCGACATTGAAAAGTCAAGTCAGTTTGCAAGAAAATCCTCAAGCCATCTAAAGAAGACTTTCAACCATTAGGGGAATTTTGAGGTCTAAAATGGGCCTCCTAAGGAAATAATAAAATAATAGCTAAACCAATAAAATAATATTTATGAATTTGCAATTCACTTTTTGCACCAAAATCAATGTAACCATGGTTAAATTCAATTCAAAAGTTGTACCAAAATAAAAATAATAAAAATATTGTATTGATGTGACTATAAATAAGAATGAGATTTTCAAGAAAAATCATTATCATTGCACTACTAATGCATTTTCCCTTTGTACTTAACTAACTTAAAATTAAATATAAATATAAATATAAATTCATAAATTCTTAATTATAGAATATACTATTAATTAAAATTTATATTATTTAAATTATATAATAACATGTAATTAATATAATATATAAAAATAATATAATATAATATATTTTTTTATGTATGAATTTTATATTACATATTTAATTGATTTGATTTACAAATAACTATTTGAAAATATACAAATATAATATTTATTGAAAAGTTTGTAAATACATGAAGATTGTGTAGGGATATGTAATGTTTCTTTCAAAAAATATGAAATGACAATAATAATAATTTATTCAAAAAATGTGAAATGACATTTATTATGAGTATTTTACTTTATGATATTAAACGTACTTAGAGCACTACCATGGTTAACCATGAGTTTTTAGTCACCATTGAGAAGGTGACAAGTAAGTACCTTTAACTCAAGCAATGCCACCTCAACCATTAGGGATGATGTCATCCCCTAAAATGTGATTGGTTCTCATAAAGTGAATTTTAATTGTACATTTCCCTTAGGAGGCCCATTTTAGACCTCAAAATTCCTCTAATGCTTATTCAAAGGAGGTAATATTTGACATCACAGATTCTTGATATTGAAGACATTGTTGGAAGGGACATCATTAAGCACCACCCAACACTATTGAAGACATATTCATTCTGAATTAATCCTTGATCATCAAGGATCCGAGATTACCTACATTGAAATCAATCTAAGAGGGAGTTCCTGCCATCATCTTCATCATTATCAACAAGGAAGTTGATAGAAGAAAAAAAACATCTACTCAAGTAAGTATCTTTATGACTTCATATGAATATATCAAAATGTCTTCTTTGTAAAGAACGGGTTAGGGTTTAAAACTTTCCTGTATGGAAGAAAAGGACAATGAAGTCATGCCAAATACATGAAGGGAGATATAAAAGCCCAAAGGATTCTTATAGAATCCATAAAATACTCTCTCATCTCCAATGTATCAAATATAGAATCATCAAAAGGAATATATGAGAAAATTGGTGAAACTATTCTCTGTGAGTACTGTAGGAGAAGAAATTTCTCTGAGATCAACTGCAGGAACTGGGTGGAGTAAAGTTTGACATTGAGATAACTACAATGATGTTGAGTGCTCTTCCAAAAGAATGGGGAAAGTTCACTTCAAGTTTATATGGGAATAAAGAAGCCACACCATTCCATGATTTATAATCTCTATGTAAAATAAAGGAAAAAAGATCGAAAGCCAAAGTTGATACAGGATCAAGTGAAGGGAATTTGGCCTTTACAGCAATATCCAGGAAGAAAGGAAGATTCAGTAAATTTGGTCCTTAGAATAAAAGAATAAATATGGACAAAGTACGATGCTTTGGATGTAATAAAATTGGGCATTATAAAAAATATTGTTCTAACTATTAAAGGGACAAGAGAAATAGGGAAAAAGACCATGTCTCGGAAATAAGAGGAGAACATGTTGCAAATAAATCTAAGAAAGAAGAAGCGAGGGATCTCCACTATGATTGAGATCATATTCTCCTTTAAGTGATTTATGTTGGTTGTATGATAGGAAGATTTATAACATCATGATCGAGGCATGGTAGGAGCTCTTGGTAAAACAACTCCTGTAAAATATCTTTGTTAACAATACTGATGGAAGGCAGACATCAAGATCAAGGGTCATCATTACAATTAGTGCTGACATTTTCTAATGGAGCTCTCTTTGAGTTCACTGATTAGAAATAAAGTAGAATGGTTTCATCAAGAATTCCATGCTAAATAATTCCAAGATGTGATGACATATTGATGGAGTAGGCCAAGGGAATGAAGCTCTTCGTTCTAGTAAAACTGCTACAGGATGACTTAAATGAAAAAAGGTATGAGGTGCGTATATCTTTATATGCTAACAGTGGATGCTATGAAGTCATGTCATATGGTTGTAGGTAATAGACTTCTATATCTATAAGTATGATATATGAAGGATGATATCTCGGTGCATTTCCATATGAAATCAACATAATATATCCTCATGGAATATGAGGGGGTTGTATATGAACGAGGAACTGGAAAATTTGTAAATTCCTAGGAATGAAGAATGTGAGAAAGGAAGAGATCATGAAATGCAACCATGTCAAGAGGCAGTTATCATCCGGAAGCTAAGAATATGTGACTAGGAGATCTCTTGGGAGGATATGTAGACTCTGACAGAAGTCTAGTAAAAAATAAGACCCTTGACAAAACATATCATTAGGACATGTGTCAATATGTATAAAGGATGTTGATTCCTACAGGAAGATGTCATGGTGAAAGATCATCACTAAGGTAACTTTTGTTTTAAAAGTTCATATGTATATGTTTATCTGGATGAGTTTGTGTAAGGATGCTAATCATGAGAAAGGATGTATGATCCTTGGAGATGATTCGAAGGAAAGAAACATGGCATAAAGGTGGACCAGATGAGAAATACTAATGAATCAATTTCTGATGGTTGACATGACTCATGACTGAAATTTATGGATGATCTGCGCCCTATGAAGCCAAAGGTTGAAGATTCCTCAATATCAAAATCCATGACATCGAGGGGGGGAATTATTCATGAGAAGTAGGGTGTCACACTATTGCTGCTATAGGACCCTGGTTGAGAGGGAGCCTGGTGGTAAGTTTCTTACCCGGAAGAAACTTGAAGTATGTCCTTCCTGAGTTAAGAGGGAGTGACGTATGTGATTCTCTAATACATGTGTCATGCACTAGACTAGGATTAACATTCGTAAGTCCTAGTGAATGCAACGTGGATAGAATGGATAGAAACATCATTCTAGTCTTCACTTGGAAGACAGAATGGAGGATTGGGTAATCATCTGGCATTCGATACTCTTTGAGAATGAGATAGGGTATTCAAGATAAGAGTAGTCGAGGACCAATGGCTACTCAAGAGAATAATAGTCCAAGAAGGTCATAGAGAGACAATGACTATGGTGTCTATAAGTAATGTGTCTCGCCAACATTGTAGCCCATTGTCTCGTTGAGAGATGGGGACGTTAGTCAAGGCCTTGCACTAGGAAAATTTTGGCTGATATGATGCTATACAGATGCGATTACCAATCTGATTCTTCTTATGAGATTCTTCAGTTTGAAAGTGGCCATGTACCTATCCGAATACCTCCCTATTTAAGAGGGAGTTGAAGAGTGTAACTACGGTCGTTCTTCATATTGAATATGTATTTATGTATTTATGTAAAGAAGAAGACAAAGATAATAAAATGTATATTTTTTGTACTTGCTTCATGGGTTTCATGAGAAAGATTTTATTATAGATTAAATAGACTTCTTCTTGATGTATATTAGGGTTTTTTCTTCTAGGAATAAACATAATTAGGTGTCATGTGTATGAAGAATCTAGTCTAAACGCTCCTAGTCCTTGTCGAAGAATTCGTGGAAGAATGGCTCTAATCAGCCCTCTCTCGAATGTTGAAAGATAAGCTAAAAGGATGTATGAAAGTCGGCCTTCAAACAGTTAGTTAAGTCAGTTTAGAGGAAAATGGATGGTCGACTTAAAAGACAGTGAGACTGCCACTCTATATATACACAGTCTCTGCGGTCCATTTCACACTAAGTTTTTGCGGATCACTCTAAGGCAGAATTTGGACAACTTGAAGAAGATTGCAGATGGCCTACGAAATATTACGGACTGTCTAAAATAAGTGTGGAATGATCTGAAGAATATGCAGACCATTCTGTGGATAAAGTGTGGATTTCCTCTGAGTTTTACAGAGCTAAAAATGCAAACTTTGAAGATAAGTACAGGGCTTTCAGTGCGGATTTTTCTGAGGTGATTTCAAGTGTGAAGAGGCCTAAACTATAGCGTACCCACCTGTGACTAAGATGCGGATTCCTATGTGTAAAAGTGCGATGAATAAGTGTGGTTTCTCTCTGAAGTAGAACAATGTTAAGTTCAGGAATAAATGAAAATCACTATTATGTATGGATGAGGAAGCTAAAGGTCACTGCTAGATAAGAAAAGAGAGGAAGGTAAAACTATGATTTACCTTCCCTCTCACAGTTCATAAGAAAAAGACAGTACAAGTTGGTGCAAGAAAGAAATGTCAGCATTGAAGATCAACAAAGAAAAGGTAACAAGGTCTTGGAAGCATCCATAGGTCAAGGGTCTAAGTCTTGGTCATGGTACTTGTCATTTGAAAATCTATAAGAATAATTTCGCGTGTGTTTTCCTCTTCAAGAGGGAGAGGTCTTGCCCTGGCTCTAGGAGCCTAATTTGTGTGTCTCGTGTATTTTGATAATTGACTTGATGAAGTATTAAATAAGCTAAAGAAGAAAAAGACATAAATATCTCAAGTAAGCTCACAAGTAATTATCAAGAAGAGAATTTTGAATTAATCACTAGCCCTCCAAATTCTCAACATGGTATCAAAGATAAGGTGCTAAAGAGAAAGGCTATTTGACAAGAAGACACACAAGGATAAAAAATGTTCTCTAGAAAGCATCAAAGCAAAAGTCAAAGTCTACATTGAAAAGTCAAGTTAGTTTGCAAGAAAATCCTCAAGGCATCTCAAGAATACTTTCAACCTTATTCAAAGGTGATAATCTTTGACATAAAAGATTCTCGATATTGAATACATTGTTGGAAGACACATCATTAAGCACCACCCAACACTATTGAAGACATCTTCATCCTGAAGTAATCCTTGATCATCAATGATCCAAGATCACCTCCATTGAAATCAATCTAAGAGGGAGTTCCTACCATCATCTTCATCATTATCAACAAGGAAGCTAATAGAAGAAGAAAAGCATCTACTCCAGTAAGTATCTTTATGACTTCATATAAATCTATCAAAATGTATTCTGTGCAAAGAACTGGTTAGGGTTTCAAAATTTCCCCTATGGAATAAAAGGACAATGAAGTAATGCCAAATACATGAAGGGAGATATAAGAGCCCAAAGGGTTCTTAAATAATCCATAAAATACTATCTCATCTCCAATGTATCAAATCTAGAATCATCAAAAGGAATATATGAGAAAATTTGTGGAGCTATTCTCTGTGAGTATTGCAGGAGAAGAAATTTCTATGAGATCAACTGCAGTAACTGGGAGAAGTAATGTCTGACACTGAGATAACTACAATGATTTTGAATGCTCTACCAGAAGAATGGGGAAAGTTCACTTCAAGTTTATACGGGAATAAAGAATCCACACCATTCCATGTTTTATGATATCTATGTATAATAAAGGAAATAATATCGAAAGCCAAATATGATACAGGATCAAGAAAAGGGAATCTAGCCTTTGCAATAATCTCCAGGAAGAAAGGAAGATTTGGTAAATTTGGTCCTAAGAATAAAAGAAAAAATATGGATAAAGTACGATGCTTTGGATGTAATAAAATTGGGCATTATAAAAGAGATTGTCCTAAATCTGAAAGGGACAAGAGATATAAGGAAGAAGACCATGTCTCATAAATAAGAGGAGAACCTGAGGCAAAGAAATCTAAGAAAGAAGAAGCGATGGATCTCCAATATGATTGAGACAATCTTCTCCTTTAAGTGATTTCTGTTGGTGGTATGATAGGAAGTTGTATAGCATCATGATTGAAGCATGGTGGGAGCTCTTGGTAAAACAACTCCTGGAAAACCTCTTTGATAACAATACAGATGGAAGGAAGTCATCAAGACCAAGGGTCATCATGAAAACTGGTGCTAGCATTTTCTAATGGAGCTCTCTATGAGTTCACTGATTAGAAATAAAGTAGAATGGTTTCATCAAGAATTCCATGCTTAAGAATTTAGGGATGTGATGACATATTTATGGAGCAAGCCAAGGGAATGAAGCTCTTCGTTCTAGTAAAACTGTTACAGGATGACTCAAATGAAAAAGGTATGAGGTATGTATTTATTTATATGCTAAAAATGGATGCTATGAAGTCATTTCATATGGTTGCAGGTAATAGACTTTTATATTTAGAATTATGATCAATGAAGGAGGATCTCTCGGTGCATTGACAGATGAAATCAACATAATATGTCCTCATGGAATATGAGGTGGTTGTATATGAATGAGGAACTGGAAAATTTGTAAGTTCCTTGGAATGAAGAATGTGAGAAAGGAGGAGATCATGAAATGCAACCATGTCAAGAGACAATTATCATTCGTAAGCCAAGAATATGTGACTAGGAGATCTCCTGGGAGGCTATGTAGACTCTGACAGAAGTCTAGTAAAGAAGAAGACCCTTGACAAAACATATCATTAGGAGATGTGTCAATCTGAATAAAGGATGTTGATGCCTATAGGAACATTTCATGGTGAAATATCATCACTGAGGTAACTTTTGTTTTAAAATTTCATATGTATATGTTTATCTGGATGAGTTTGTGCAGGGCTTCTAATCATGAGAAATGATGTATGATCCTTGGAGATGATTTGAAGGAAAGCAGCATGGCATAAAGGTGGACTAGATGAGAAAGATGATGAATCACTTTCTGATGGTTTACATGACTTGTGACTGAAAGTGATGGACGATCTGTGCCCTATTAAGCCAAAGGTTGAAGATTCCTCAATATCGAAATCCATGACATCGAGGGGAGGAATTCTTCATGAGCAGCTAGGTGTCTCACCATTGCTGCTAGAGGAGCCTGGTGGTAAGTTTCTTACTTGGAAGAAACTTGAAGTATGTCCTTCTTGAGTTAAGAGGGAGTGACATATGTGATTCTCTAATACATGTGTCATGCACTAAACTAGGACTAACAGTCGTAAGTCTTAGTGAAGGCCACGTGGAGAGAATGGATAGACACGTCATTCTGGTCTTCACTTGGAAGACAGAATGGAGGATTGGGTAATCATCTAACATTCGATACTCTTTGAGAATGAGATAGGGAATTCAAGATAAGAGTAGTCGAGGAACGATATTCTTTGAGGGCTGGCTACCCAAGAGAACAATATTCCAAGAAGGTCATACTCTGGGAACACCTGGGTGGAGTATGTACCTTGGATAGATAATGGTTATGGTGTCTATAAGTCACATGTCTTGCCAGCATTTAAGCCCATTGTCTCGTTGAGAGATGGGGTTGTTAGTCAAGGCCTTGCACTAGGACAATGTTGGTTGATATGATGCTATATAGATGTGATTACCAATCCGATTCTTCTTATGAGATTCTTCAATTTGAAAGTGACCATGTACCTGTATGAATACTTCCCTAGTTAAGAGGGAGTGTCGAAAAGTGTAACTAGGATTAGTCTTCATATTTACTAGGTAAATATGTATTTATGTAAAGAAGAAGACAAAGATAATAAAATGTATATTTTTTGTACTTGGTTCATGGGTTTCATGAGCAAGATTTTATTATACGTTAAATAGACTTATTTTTTATGTCTATTAGGGTTTTGTCTTCTAGGAATAAATATAATTAGGTGTCATGTGTATGAAGAATCTAGTCCAAATTCTCCTAGACCTTGTCCAAGAATCTGTGGAAGAATGGCTCTAATCGGCCCTCTCTCAAACACTGAAAGATAAGCTAAAAGGATCTATGAAAGTCGACCTTCAAATAGTTAGTTAATTCGGTCTACAAGCAAATGGATGGTCAGCCTACAATACAGTGGGACTACCACTATATATATACACAGTCTCTGCAGTCCATTTCACACTAAGTTTTTGCAGTTCGCTCTAAGACAAAATGTGGACAACCTAAACTAGATTATGGATGGCCTAAGAAAGATTACAAACTGTCTAAAATAAGTGTGGATTGATTTGAAGAATCTGCGGACCATTCTGTGGATAAAGTGCGGATTTTCAAATAGTTTTACAGAGATGAAAAATGCGGACTTTGAAGATAAGTACAGGGCTTTCAGTGTAGATTTTTCTGAGGTGATTTCAAGTGTGAATAATCCTAAAATATAGTGTACTCACCTGTGACTAAGATGCGGATTTGAAGTGTGGATTCCTCTGTGTAAAAGTGCAGTGAATAAGTGTGGTTTCTCTCTGAAGTAGAATAATGTTAAGTTCAGGAAGAAATGCAAATCACTATGATGTATGGATGCAGAATTTAAAGGTCATTGTTGTATAAGAAAAGAGAGGAAGGAAAATCTATGATTTACCTTCCCTCTCACAGTTCATAAAAGAAAATACAGTACAGGTTGGTGCAAGACAGAAAGGTCAGCTCTGAAGATCGACAAAGAAAAGGTAACAAGGTCTTGGAAGCATCCATAGTTTAATGGTTTGAGTCTTGGTCATGGTACTTATCATTTAAAAATATATAAGAAGAATTTCACATGGGTTTTCCTCTCCAAGAGGGAGAGGTTTTGCCTTGGCTTTAGGAGCCTAATTTGTGTGTCTCGTGTATTTTGATAATTGACTTGATAAAGTATTAAATAAGCTAAAGAAGAAAAAGACATAAATATCTCAAGTAAGCTCACAAGTAATTATCAAGAAGATAATTTTGAATTAATCACTTGCCCTCCAAATTCTAAACACATCAGTATTTCAGTAGCACTAGCCCGACATCAGCAGAGCAGGGTTGACCTCAACCTAGGCCATAGGTTGGATTAGAGAGAGTTGCTGAGTTGGTATTCACTTCATGGGGCAACAGTGATCGCCAAAGACAATGCACAGTTCGAGCCATGGGACTTGGGCGATGATTGGCCATGGTGGCGTTGGGATCCGGGGGGATTTATCGATGATAGGTGCAATGAGAGATCAGTTTGGGATCTCAGAGTTGAGGGGCTTATTCCAGGTGTCTTGACATAGGAGCATAGTAGCACCCAGGGGTTTGTATGGGATTCAGGCATTGGGTCTCAGTTGCATCGAGCCAACAAGGTGGCCCACATATTTGGATTTCTTGAGGGCAAGCAACCTTGGGAAAAAGGCCTATAATATTCCTTTTTTTGGTGTTCCTTATGACAGGGTTAGGATGGAATTCTAAAGTTGGGAGCAGGTAGGTCACAGGTACAGGTTGGTGTCATCAGCGGGCCTAGGGGATTTTTGGAGGAGTTTTGAGGATTTTCTATGAGGACCGGTGGCATTCGCTTGGTATATTCCATCATCTGCACAATTTTCCTTTCGTTCCAGTGCATTCCGACAACTTTCGAAAAACTGAGTTATTTTTGGGCTTAACTCAATTAATTACGCTCAAGGTGGTATTCCGAGAGGAATACATAATAGAAAACCTTAGTGTAATATCCCATTGGAACCAGAACAAGAATATCTACATGATGGGATGGTTGGACATGAGTTTCAGTGACCGGAGGAGGCATGCCAACTGATTTACTCTTTCCCTCATTAAAAATAATATTTTAATAATAGGGTAAATTGCTCCATTATTAAAATAATAATAAAATAGAAGGCTCTAGAGGGGTCCATGAGATATATAAAAGAAGAGGAGGAGGCTATTGAGAGATATATTGGATTTTATATCTTTTCTTATATGTGAGGTTGAGAACCTAGATCTCTACTCCATTGGCAGCCCGAGGACGGAAACCCTCGGGTGATTGAGAGAGATTGGGTAAGTGCCCAAATCCCCTTAGTGAATTCATCAAGAATTCACAGGTGTGTTCAAAAATGAATTTTAGTTTAGTTGCATGCTAGTATAGTGTCGCAGATTATATTGTTGTAGCATCATCAACCAGGAGAGTGTATCCCCTTCAGGACTACGTAGAGGCAACCAAGACTGCGTAATGATTGTGTAGTTCAGTTTGGTGTGGGTGCTAGGAGTGAGGAGTACAGAGGACATTCATCAGGATATTCGGAGGGGAGGATAGCCAAATCCTACCAGGGTATTTAGTAGCATTCCAGAGCCAGTTTCCAGCATATTTCACGAGTGGTTCGATTTCCCCAGCAAAGCAACATTCTAAGCCCAAGAGGGTCAATTTCTGGGGTCAATCTTTCAACAAAACCTTTGTGGGTTTTTGTGGGTTTGTTGAGGAGAGTCTGGTGTCCAATTCCCAAAATTTTCTGAGCACAGGAGGCAGCCCAAACAATAGTCTAAAGTCAGATAGCAGCAGCATTTTCTGAACTGGGCAGCGCAGTGATTGAGCCACACAGAGCTACTTCCAATAGGGATTTTTGTTAGGATTTAAGTTGCCCTTCAACCTAAGCAGGCTCAGGTGCAATATTTTTAGCACCATACTTGTATTCTTTCCCGGCATAATAATAAAATGGTTCAACACTGATTTTGGCTCCATATTCTGTGTTTAATGGTGTTTTCATTTTTGCCGTAGTTTCTTCTGTATTTTTCCTTTTATTATTTTTTAATCACAATTGAGGATATTACACCAAAATTCCTCAAAAGGTTCACCAAAATTCTATATCTCAAAAGGACGAAAATTGGTTGAAGATTCCTAGTTCAATGCACTATATGCAAGAAGGCCAAAACCCTAAGCCGTATTCCATCACATAAAAGTTTAAGTAGTCTGCCAAGATTGGTAGGCCTAGATAAATGGAAGGTAAAAACGATCTAAGGCTAAACCTCAGTTTGAATTTGGTTACAGAAGATTACCACAGGTGACTAAAGAAAGGTTGAAGACCTTAGAATCTGCCTCAATGACTAAGAAGCCTCAAATACGAAGAAGATTTCGCTTTTGTTCAAAGTATTGAACCACACCTTAATAAGATCTTTGTGCGAGCACTTGAAGAAGTTTAAATCGTTGGTTCGGTTATTGTTGAAAGGTTGAACCAAAGGAGCTGAGATGATTTGAAAAATATCTTTGTCTGAAGTATCTTTCGTACATAAGTGATGAAGGAAAGAATGATGCTTGAGAGCACAAACATATTTAAATATCCTCGAATACATTA